>PVJI01013181.1:13126-48845 GCA_004026765.1 Micronycteris hirsuta | reverse complement strand
AATGCAGTTCTGGGAAGACGCATTCCTAGATGCCGTGATGCTGGAGAGAGAAGGGATGGGTATGGACCAGGGCCCCCAGGAAATGATAGACAGGTATGAGGCTTAGGACATCCTTGGGGAAAAAAAATCATCCTTTTCCCAGTTAGCTCTTCCCACCTGAGGGCTGACTTGTCCCTGGTCCCCTGCCTAGGTACCTGTCACTGGGAGAACATGACCGGAAGCGCCTCGAGGATGACGAGGACCGTTTGCTGGCCACACTTTTGCACAACCTCATCTCCTACATGCTGCTGATGAAGGTAGTGTCGCCTTTGCTTATGCCCAGCTACTGCTGGTGCTGGAAGGACAAGGTCCATTCCCGTCACCTGCGTTCTGGGGCAGTTGAGAAGCTCCCTTTCTGACTGGGGGTCGGACGCTTCTGTGCGGCTCCCGCGTGGCCTGTTTACCTGAAGCCGCCAGGCTGCTGTGCTGAGCGCGCTGCGGAGGTGGCCGATGGCTCTGCGCCGTCGGTTCGTTCCGAATCTTCCACGGGCTTCCCTTGCCGAGTGGCTTTAGGGTTCCAGCAGAGCTTCTCACGGCATGCAATGAATTTTCAAAAATGTTTTTAGGTAGCAGATTCTAAAAAGTTTAGAAAGGATGCCCAGAATTCACTTTTTAGCAGTAGCCCTTTATCTTAGAATTTTCCATAGATATAAAAAGAGCTGCCCACTGAAAAGTCATGGCAGGTTCTGGTTTGCCTTGCTCGTACTTGGTGTTTCTGGCCCTGGGAAAAGTGTGTTACCAAGTAGAAGAGTTCTGCTCCGAAAGGGATGTGTGGGAAGGAGAGCGTCGCACAGCCGTGAGCCCCCGGGTGCCTCTTCCTCCTGTCCTCCCAGCCTCTCTCACTGTGAAGGGGTTCGTCGATCAAATACAGAGAATGGCCAACAGGCCGGCCCTCTTGGCTGGTTTCATTTTCTGTTGGAAGGCTCACCCTACTCTGTTGAACTCCCGGGGTTCCAGTTAACTCCAGTTGGGAAAGGGTGTGGATCTTTATGGTGTCTTGGCTATAAGTGAGTACACCGTGTTACTACTCTAAGTCACTGTCTGTGATTTGTACTTGAGGAACCTTGGCGGCTTTTAGGGCCCCTTCGTGTGTGAACGCTATGGTATTGGCTGGAGATAGGGAGGAAGTATCCCCTGGAGCCCTAGTCCCCTAAACCAGAACCACTCTAAGAGCCACTTTTCTGCAGAAGTCACCTAGAGACAGAACCAGGGCTTTTCTGGCAGAACAGAGTGGAACGTTTTCTCTCCTGTTTAGTGATGCGGCCTTTTAGAAATACACCTCCCACAGACAATAGGAAACTTGCTTGTACACTCCCTGTACCTACGTTGAGAGGAGAGCGGGTCCCTTATTCAGACCCTCATTTGACTCCCCAGGTAAATAAGAATGACATCCGGAAGAAGGTGAGGCGCCTCATGGGAAAGTCCCACATTGGGCTCGTGTATAGCCAGCAGATCAACGAAGTCCTTGACCAGCTGGCGGACCTGGTAAGCGTGTCTCGGCCGTGCCCTGGGCTCCCTTCCACTGCACTCGTCACCCGGGCTCGGGCCTGGTGGCCTACTGCAGAGGCCTCCCCGCTGCTCATTTCTGGGCCTGTAAATGTTCCAGATCCTCAGTGCTGAAGAGAGAGCCGTAACTGCAGATGAGGCCTCCGCCCTTCTGTTCTGTGGTAGGGTTCTGTGCACTAACACGGCGCTGGTGCGGCCACTGAATGTGGGGTCTGTGGACCCCTGAGGCTCCGCGAGGTGAAAAGCATTTCCATAATACTACTAAAATGCTGTTTGCCTTTTTCACTGGTCGACATTTGCACTGATGGCAGGTAAAACCACTGGTGCCTTAGCGCAACGAAGGCTGTGGCACCAAACCATGCCAGTGGCCGTGGTCGTCCTCACCTCCACCGCTCTCAGTCGAACGAAAACAGCTCCGTTCCGGAGCTCTGCCTCCTTGGAGCGCCCCCCCTCCACTCCTTCCCCCACGTGTGTTTCTCTCTCCTAAGCTCCAACGGCCCTTCTTTTGCCTCTGTAACTTATTTCCTGAGCCTATTCCTTCTACAGCTTACTTCATATACCTCCTTGACTATCTAAATAAACTTTCTCTTATTAAAAAAAACAAAAGACATTGCCCCGGCTGGTGTGGCTCAGTAGATTGAGCATCAGTCTGAGGGCTGAAGGGTTGCTGGTTCGGTTCCTGGTTGAGGCACATACCTGGGTTGTGGGCCAGTCCCTGGTGTGGGGCATGGAAGGAGCGGCCAGTCAGTGTTTCCCCTCAACCGATGTTTCTCCCTCTGTCTTTCTCCCCACTCCCCTCTCTCTAAGAATAAATAAAATCTTTTTTTTTTTTTTAATTTACTTATTTTTAGAGAGAGGAGAAGGGAGGGAGACAGAGAGGGAGAGAAACAGCAATGTGTGGTTGCCTCTCACATAGCCCTCACTGGTGACCTGGCCCGCAACCCAGGCATGTGCCCTGACTGGGAATCGAACTGGGACCGTCTGGTTCCCAGCCTGCGCTCAATCCACTGAGCTACACCAGCCAGGGCAGAATAAATAAAATCTTTGAAAAAACAACCACCACCAAAAAACCCAACTCAGTTTCACTTATGAATGTCCTTGATGGAGCACTTAAAATCATAACTTTTAGTAAATCTGATCCTTGATTATACATCTCTGTAATATTCTATGTGACAAAATAAGAAATTCACATGAGCTTCTCTGCTGCTAACCAAAATCCGGTGGTTGCCCGGAAGAGCAGCTGTGACGGCGTGAGCTGCAGGGCGGCCTGGCAGCGCTGTCCACGGTGTCACTGTCCCTGGAAGAGTGGCTGACAAACTGCTGATTCAGGAGCTTCCTGATGTTTAGACTTTCCAATGTGATTGATGGCACTATTGATAACTGTGATTTTTTTCGACATTACATGATGTGTCAACATTTAGAAGAGCGCATAACTTGATGAAGCAGTATTTTCCACGTGACTAATGTGTGATGTCACAAATTCAAGTGTGGGTAAAAGAGCCACTCAAATCGTAAGGTGCAGAATGTTCACGGCTGTGTTTGCAGACCACACCCGGCTGCTAACTTTTAGAAACTGCTCCTTCTTGAATTTTGGTGTAGTATCAAAGAAGAATGTGCATATTTATCTGCAAAGGCTATTAAAAGACTCCTCCCCTTTCTAAATACATATTGGTGGGGCCATATTTTCTCTGTCTACCCCCACCAAAGCAATGTATCTCAGCAGACCGAATGCAGAAGCAGTTATGAGAACCCAGCTATTTTTTATTAAGCCAAACTTTCAAGAGATTTGCAAAAATGTAAAACAGTGCCATTCTTTTTTATTTCTTTCGTTTGGGGAAATACAGTTATTTTACCAGGACCATGTTTCATATTACTGTGCAATGGGTTTATTAATGAGTAATTAATAACTTCTAAGTGAATTAATAAACATTTACAGTGTTCTGTTTTACTTTCCACTGTGGTGAATATCTATAAATATAACCCACACAAGCATAAGCTTTTGGGGGCTGTCCATGGTTTTTAAGGAGCATAGGAGTGCTGAGACCAACACGTCTGAGAGCCCTTCCCTGCTGGCAGACGGCCAGCAGAGAGCAGGGGCGGAGAATGCGACAGGAGTTTAGTTGCCGAAGGGGGACTCCTGGCCCAGAGCTCTCTGGGAGGGGTGCACGCGTGTCCCTGAAAGATCTCTCTTTCCTCAGAACGGCCGTGATCTCTCTATCCGGTCCAGTGGCAGCCGGCACATGAAGAAGCAGACGTTCGTGGTACATGCAGGGACAGACACGAACGGAGACCTCTTTTTCATGGAGGTGGGTGCTGGCTCATGCGAGGGGCCCCGAGGAACATTTGAGAGTCACAAGGAACTCCTAGAACTGATGCCAGGAGATTTTTCCCATTTATTCCATTCATCTTCTGATCCGTTTATCATTAAGTTGTTGGGCTCTTATGCAGATAACACATCGTTCCTTTAACATACACTTATATTTATATAACAGGTGATAGTCACACTGTCCTTCAGTCAGAACAACGTGAAGTGACACACACATCGGGACGCCTTGCTGTCATTCTTGTCCCCGTCCACCTCGCCCCTTCCTCTTGTAGGTAACCACTTGCAGTGGTTTCTTTTATGCAAACACAGTAAAATGTGAACATAAATTCTTATTTTTCTCCTTTCTTAGCATATCATGTCCACTGACCTGTACCTTGCTTTTTTCATTAAACATCCTGGAGATCTTTAGCATCAGTAAAGAAAGAGCTTTCTCATTCTTTTAACAGCTGCATAGCATCCCACTGTGTAGCCGTACCCTCATTCATTTAACCAGCCAGGGTATTCGGACCCTTGGTTTCCTTCCTCATTTTTGCCGTTGCTCATGGTCTGCTGTGAATGATGCTGGGCCTGCTTCATTTCCCACCTGTGCAGGTTTATCTAAGGGTTTTCAGAAGCAGGATCGCTGGGTCAAAGGGAAAACGCTTTTATAATTTGGTTAATACGACTCTGAATTATTTCCTCACATGTAATAGTCCCCTCCCACTTTACCAGTATTTTTTTTTTTTTTTTTAAAGAAATTTGCCCTGTGGAGTATCTCAGTGTAGATCTTTTGCTGACTGGTATTAACGTGTTTCTCTGTCACTTGGATTTCTTACGAATGGGTAGTTGGGTCTAGAGGATTGAACAGTTTTAGACTGAATAGTTTGGCAGGAAAACTCCTAGAAGGGACGGTGCGTCCCTGCGGCCTCACGTGGCTGTCCCTCTCCCGGTGGTCAGTGGGCTCAGGCGGGCAGCCTGGTCTCGCCGCTGCAAAGTTCCTCAGTGGTCTTCTGATCCCGCTTGTGATATTTTTGCCACGTAGAATTTATTAATTTTTATGTAGTTGATCCATCGTCTCTTTTTTGGCTTCTGGATTTTGAGTTATAGTTATAGAAAAGCTCTTCCTTACTCCGGGATTATAAAGGAAGTGGCCGTGTTTTCTTCATTTCTGTGTTTTTAATTCTAAAATGGATTCCTTCTAACTAATGGTAGGGACCAAGTACACCTCCCATATAAAGTAGTGAAACTAAGTAATCTTTGTAAGCATTGTTTCCTTTTGGCTTAGTTGAATTTGACTGTCGCATTCGCAGCTTTTTAAACAGGTGGTTTATCAGACACGGGCAGTGGGTCTGCTCCGAAGCAGAAACGCCGACGGTGTAACCGAGAAGGGAGTCGTTTTCGTGTCACCGTGACGCGTTAAGAGTTTGGCTCGGCGTCTCTCAGAGCCAAGCACTAACCCAGGACATCTGCACCCCAGTAGAGGTGTCAGGTGATTCTTGCCCTTTTCCTTTTAAAAAGTAAATCTCCGAAAGATTCCCTGAAGTACAGGACTCACTGTCACCACTGTACAGGGGAGCCCCGGACAGAGCCTGTAGAGTGGGGACGGCTCTGTCACCTCGCAGGTGCCCCCGTGAAGAGCCGCCTCGCCCAGCGGCGCGCCTCGCCCACTCTGTCCTCCGCTGGCTGCGAGGTTATCTGGGTTTTCAGCCTTTCTCAGTCCATGATCAGTTGGATAGCAGTTTGCAAAGGCTTTAAAACGTCATCTTTGTTGCCTTTTTTAAAAAATGAAATGTAATGAGGTAACACTGGTTAATGATACCGTATCAATTTCAGGAGTGCAACATTGCAATTTCGCATCTGTGTATTCTATAGTGTGCTCGCTGCCCAAAGTGTAGGTTTCTTTCGTTACCGTGTACTTGACACCCTTTACTCTCTTCTACCTCCCCCCACTGTATTTTTTATTTCAAAAGTGAAACAGTTTATGCTTTAAATGTTTCAAACCATATAGAAGCAAATAAAGTAAAAAGTAAAAGTTTCCCCTCGCTTCCTTCCAGTCTTATGACTTCCTGTCATTTCTCAGAGGTAATCACTTGTTAGTTTGCTGTGGATCCTTCCAGATTAAAAAAAAAAAAACGCATATTTGTGTAAATAGAGCTGACTTATATGGAGCTTCACTTTAGTGTTTACAAAAGTGGTATCAAACTACAAATATTATTGTATACTTTGTGTTTTTTAGCTTAATCTGACTTTCCATTAGCTGTTAGGTGGATGGACCATAATTTATCCAGTCCCTTCCACCAATTTTTTAAAATAATGCTTCACTGAATATCCTTGAACATAGATCTTTGCACACTAATGCGAGATTTCCATGGACTAGATTCTTAGTGTGAAATTTCTGAATCGAGCTTATCTACATGAAAAATGTTGATAGATTCTGCCAAGTAGCCAACCCAGAGACGGCCAGTTTGCACCCACACCAGTGGCCTGGGCGGGTGTGACACGTTACTGCCGTCATCTCCCTGGGCTAGAAACCATGTCCCCAAATACCTGCCCCTCTCCTTCACGTGATGTTCCTCAGAGATTATGGGACTAGAACCCAGGCTTCGGGCTCTCATTCAGCTACTTTGTACCTTTCTTCACACGATTTTTAGGCCCCAGTAAACCCTCAGGCAGTGAGGTAAGCTGGTAGACTCGTGTGCTCCTTATTTACTTACCTCTCATTTATGGAGCACGTAGCACGTGACGCGCCCTCGGCTGGACTCGGGGGTACGGCGGTGAATGAGGGGGACGTGGGTTCTGTTGCCCGTACAGGGTGGACAAGCCCCTGGGGAAGCCAGCTGCTTAAACAAAGGGTGTCCTGAAGTATGGTGAGCGCTACGAGAGAGATTCAAGGAGGGCGCTAGGGGAATACACAGCAGAGGGTCTAGGAGCCGTGGAGGGCCCCTCAGAAGCGACCTTCGGGGTGAGTGGGATGAGAGGCTGGAGGGGGCGTGGAAGAGTGCTCCAGGGACATTTGAGGTCGACTGGAATGGGACTCGGTGCTGTAGATCGAGCGAGAGGAAGGAGCCTTGTATGACGCCTCATTCTGGCGTGGGCACCTGGGTGGGTGGTGACACCATTTACTCTGTGGGGGGCTCAGAAGGGGGATCTGCCCAAGAGGAGATGTTGAGTTGAGATTTGGACATGATGAGTTTGAGGCCTGCCTGTGAGACGTCCAGGTAGAGGGAGGTCAGGAACTTAGGAAGACAGGTCTTCTGAAGAAAGTTGGAGAACCATCCACATGGTCGTAATGATAATATATTTATTTTTTTATTATATTTGAATGATTATGCTATTCCAGTGGTCCTGATTTTTCCCCCTTTGCCCCCCTCCACCCAGCAACCCCCACTCCCTCAGGCGATCCCCCCACCATTGTTCATGTCCGTGGGTCGTGCATATAAGTTCTTTGGCCACTCCGTTTCCTGTACTGTACTTTACATCCCCATGGCTGTTCTGTAACTATCTGTTCGTACTTCTTAATTCCCTCACCTCTTCACCCGTTCTCCCCACTCCCTCCTCCCATCTGGGAACCATCAAAACGCTCTCTGTATCCATGACTCTGCCCGTTTGCTTAGTTTGTTTTTCTAGATTCAGAAATACGTTAATACAAATAGATTAACAAATCTATTGCTAATAGATTTTTATTCTTGCCACTTTATTGTTCATAGTTTTGATCTTCCTTTTCCTTAAATAAGTCCCTTTAACATTTCAAATATAATGGTTTGGTGATTTTGAACTCCTTTAGTTTTTTTCTTATCTGGGAAGCTCTTTATCTGCCCTTTGATTCTAAACGATATCTTTGCTGGGTAGAGTAATCTTGGCTGTAGGTCCCTGCTTTTCATGACTTGGAATATTTCTTTCCAATCCTTTCTAGCCTGCAAAGTTTGTTTTGTCTTATGGGAACTCTCATGTAGGTAACTAATTTCTTTACTCTTGCTGATTTTGAGATTCACTCTTTATTATTTTTTTTTTAATATTTTATTTATTTGGTTTTAGAGAGAGTGGAAGAGAGGAAGAGAGGGAGAGACACACCAATGTGTGATTGCCTCTCACGTTCCCCCCACTGAGGACCGGGCCTGCAACCCAGGCATGTACCCTGACCAGGAACCAAACCAGTGACCCTTTGGTTCGCAGGCAGGCACTCAGTCCACTGAGCCGTACCAGCCAGGGCTTTATCTTTAACCTTTGGCACTTTAGTTATAATGTATCTTGGAGTGGGCCTCTCTGCATCCATCTTGTTTGGGACTCTCTGTGCTTCCTGAACTGGCATGTCTATTTCCTTTACCAAATTAGGCAAGTTTTCTTTCATTATTATTATGTGTTTTGTTTTTTTTAGAAACCCTACCCCCCCTTTTTGTTATTTTTTCAAATGATTTCCAATTTCTTGCTCTTTCTCTTCGCCTTCTGGCACCCCTATGAAGCGAATGTTGGACTTCTTGAAGTTATTCCAGAGGCTGCTTATATTATCTCATATTTTTGGATTCTTTTTTCTTCCTGTTCTATGCAGTTGTTTTTTGCTTCCTTATGTTACAAATTATTTATCTGATTCTTGACTTCATCCATTCTACTGCTGTTTCCCTGTAAATTGTTCTTTATTTCAGTTAATGTATCCTTCATTTCTGACTGGATCTTTTTTATGCTGCTGAGGTCCTCACTGAGTTCCTTGAGCATTGTTATAACCAGTGCTTTGAGCTCTGTATCTGAAAGATTGCTCATCTCCATTTCATTTAGCTCTTTCTCTGGAGTTTTGATCTGTCCTTCCATTTGGGCCATGTTTCTTTGTCTCCTCATTTTGGCAGCCTCCCTGTGTTTGTTTTTATGTATTAGGTAGAGCGCTTTGACTCCGTGTGTTGGTAGTGTAGGCTAATGAAGTAGGTGTCTTGTAGGGTCCAGAGCACAACCTTCCCTATCACCCAAGCTGGGTCCTCAAGGTGCGCTCTTGAGGTGGACTGAGTACACCCTCCTCTTGTAATTGAGCCTTGGTTGCTGCTGATAGATCAGTGGGAGGGATTCACCCAGACCAGTTAGCTGCAAGGATTGGCTGTGACCACTTACCACCAACCTCCGCCCTCCATGGAGGATCAGCTGTGCAGGGGCAGGGTGGTGGTTCCACTGTGGTCTATAGCTGTCCACTGGGTGTACTGGCCCTGGGGTTTCCCACATGGTTCAGGCCAAGATCATCCCCTACCTGTGTTTTGCCTGGGGCCGCCCTGCCTGAGCTATAAAGCAATCTGAGATAGCTGCTAGTACCTGGCCTGGGGCTCACTGAGGCCAGCCAAGGCTTATTTGATAGGATTTAGGAAGTTGTGCAGCGTGAGCCAAGATAAACCATTCATATGGAAAAGCAGCTTGGGTGGGCCTGTAAATTGAGGCAAAGTCTCTGGGGATCTCCCAGGTAGGTCAAACAGTGTTAGTGGGATTGATGGAGTCTCAGATCGGGCATCAGCCCACCCTCTCTGTGGGGGAGGGTCCAGAAAGGGACAATGGCTTTCACTCACCTTGATGCCAGACACTTCAGTCTCTCCCTGAATACCGCTGCTGCCTTTCAAGCTGCTCCCCTGGTGCTGCAGCTCAGAGGGAGGGAGTCTGAGCAGGTGAGTCCATGTGTGGGTTCTTTAAGAGGAATTGCTTGGGGCTCCTGCAGTTTCTTCTACTGACTCAATCCCCGCTGGGTTTTGCAGCCAAAAGTGGGGACTTATCTTTCTGGCACTGGAACCCTGGCCTGGGAGTCCTGGTGTGGGGTTGGGACTCCTTGCTCCTAGTATATCCCTCCCGAATTTTTATCCACCACACATGGGTGAGGGACCAGCCCGGTCCATGTTTGCGCCCCTCCTAGCAGTCTGGATGGATGTGGTTTCTTTAATTCCGTAGTTGTCAGACTTCCCTTCAACTTGATTTCTGACAGTTCTGAGTGATGGTTGTTCTATATTTTAGCTGTAATTTTGATGTGGTTGTGAAAAGAGGTGAGCCATGCTTACCTATGCTGCCATCTTGACCAGAAGTCCTCAATCACTATTTCTTGTATCATAATGATATTGTTGTTACCGCAGCTGACACTAGGGTACTTTCTGTGTGCCTGACTTTGTTCTGAGCACTTTATGCACATTAACTTATTTAACCTTCACCATAACTCCATGGAGTTTTTACACAGGAGGAAAGGTAGACACAGGTCAACTTTCCCCAGGTCGCACAGCTGAGTGAGGGGACAGCTGGACTCTCGCCCTGGGCAGTGTGGTCCTGCCCTGTGCTCTGGACCGCCGTGCTGCCACGTCTCCCATAGTAAGCAGGGCCACTGAACAGACACCTCACCTGAGGGCTCCTGCCAAGCAAGAAGAGAACATGAAGGAGGACTTTGCTTTTTCATTTATAGCAGCCTGCATTGTGTAACTTTTTGGCAGTAAGCATTGTCCATATGCCACTTGTGTAATTAATTTTTTAAAAGATTTCTGAAGAACAAGGCTGAGCCAGGATTAGAAACATGTTTTCTAATCCGTTTTTTTCCCTCCCTGGTGGAGCTGGCCATGATCCCCTGACATGTGACTCCTGAGGTTGCGAGACACAGGCAGGGGCTGTCCTTTGCGCACTTCAAACTCAGAGCACGTGAGAGCTGATGAGCAGCGATGGAAGTGAAGAGCGAGCTTCCTTCCAGCTCACAGGTTCCTCTCAGTGACTCGTCTCCCTCCATAAACCTCTAGAGGACAGAGTGGCAGCGGCTCAGTGTCCGCGCCTCCATCTAAGGACGCCTGTGGGCACAAGTCAGAGGACCTGACCGCGGGGATCCCCCAGGCCCAGCTGTCCCGGCGGCGTCTTGTGGTCTGGGGAGCCAGCGGCCCCGGGACGGCGCTGAGCCGCTGTGCACTCCCGCAGGTGTGCGACGACTGCGTGGTGCTGCGCAGCCACATCGGGACGGTGCACGAGCGCTGGTGGTACGAGAAGCTCATCAACATGACCTACTGCCCCAAGACCAAGGTGCTGTGCTTATGGCGCAGGAACGGCTCCGAGACCCAGCTCAACAAGTTCTACACTAAGAAGGTGCCCGCGGGCTCCGTGCGGGTTGCGGGCGGGCGCTGAGGGCGGAGTGTGGAGTCTCTGGTGTGGGAGTTAAAATCCCGGAATCCGTGTCTGGGGCCCCGCCGTTGCCCGTGGCTGTTGTGCGGGGTACGCGAAGCCGTCGTGCGGAGAGGGGGCGGGGGCTCGGGGAGGCTGTGTGACGCCGGCTGTCCCCCCTGTGCCCCGCAGTGCCGCGAGCTGTACTACTGTGTGAAGGACAGCATGGAGCGCGCCGCCGCCCGCCAGCAGAGCGTCAAACCCGGTGAGCAGAGCTCGCTGATCCAGTGCCTCCCGTCTGTCCCGATCGGTCCCCAGGAGCATGGGAGCCCTGGCAGGAAGTCGGGCTGGGGGTCCCCACCTCCCAGTGGGCTGATGACCTCCTCCCGCCCCACAGGGCCTGAACTAGGCGGCGAGTTCCCGGTGCAGGACATGAAGACTGGCGAGGGTGGCTTGCTGCAGGTCACTTTAGAAGGGATCAATCTCAAGTTCATGCACAACCAGGTAGGTGCGCGCGGCAGCTCAAGGCTTCCTAGCCCTGTTGTTCCATCTGCAATGAGGATCAGTGTTGAGGTCCCCGGCGCTTTCCCAGGGAGCATGAGAGGACCTCTGAGGCTAGTGGGAGCACTGGAGCAGAGGGAGAAACCAGAGAGGGGCGCAGTGATGCTGACAGGCACCTTGGAGGTGCAGCGGGGAGGTGACGTGGGCGCCTGGGGCAGAGGGAGCCTCCGTGGCTGGACTCGGTGCAGTGTGAGTGGGAGCGTCCCCCTCGGCCCTTCTTCGCAGTGTCTGCCTTCCCTGTTCCCAGGGCGTGCTTTTGCTTGGTGGTTTCGCTTTGAGAGTCTAGACCAGCTGATCTCGCGCGTGTGCGTGAAGTTTGCTCGCGCGTGTGTGCGGATGTGTGAGTAGCTTGTATCTGTCCCATCTGGAGTGTGCGGTTGCTTTTTTCTCCGGCTGATTCTTCTTCCTACTCTTTTCCTTCTTCCAAAGTGTCCCCACTCTGTCCCTGCTCCACAGGCCCTACGCCCCTTCTTTTGACTGGGGAACACTTCGGGAGACATCTTTCCCTCATTGTGACTCCACAGTAGGAGCTGACTTTTTTCTTTCTCTTGGTCGTTTAACTCAGTGTTCCTTTTTCTCTCCGTGGACATTTAAGCTCTTTCCTTTCTGAGGCCAGCGCACCCTCCCACGTCCGCTCCTAGTTCTGACTCTTCACCCAAGTGCCTTCCCCGCCTGTCCCCGATACACTGGTTCCCCGCCCGCGCTGAGTGTGGGAAGCGTTGCAGCCCCGCCAGGCAGCAGACCCTCGGGGAGGGAGAGCACCCGGCCTCTGCCTCCCTCCACTTGCCGCCTTAGTTCCCCTCCAGGAATCGGGCAGGCAGCTCTGCCGTGATGGGCAACAGCTGCCCGGGCTTCTCGGCCGTGTATTTTCAGTAGTACATTTACTGTGGGTAATGTTAATATTTCCAACAGTATACTTACAATGGTATACACAGCTTGAAGAGGGGTTTACCCGCGTACTTTTCTGGACCAGGAAGGTGCTGGCATTTCTTGGGAAGCAGGCTTCTTACCACACTGTAGTGCCTGGCCTCCCCTCCTGCCTCCCTTCTGAAGACAAGATCTCGTGAGCACCCAGGCGCCCTCTTCCGGCTCCCACCCTCCGTCTGCAGCCCCCATGGACGGACCTAACGCCTAACTGTTTCAGAGCGCTTATGGGCCCGGGCTGGAATTGAAGGCTTGGCCCCCAAAGAGAGTCCCCACAGAGAGGGCAAACCAAACCCTGACTGACAACGAGGTGAGGGCCGTGGGGTCCACCTGCTGCCCCACAACAGCCCATCAGAGTTGAGGGAGCCGGGACTCTCCCAGAGGCTCACGCAGTCAGGCTCACACATGGGGAAAGCATGGTCTTTGGAGTCAGGACTGACTTGGATTCAGGGCCCAGCTCCTTGATTCACGGGCAGATAAACCTCCTGGTCCTCCGTGTCCCGCCTAGAAAGTGAGGGCAGGGCTCCCTGCTGGGCCACAGAGGCAGGAGGACTGCACACAGTGTCTGTAGAACTCCTAGGAGGTGCTCGTGAGTGGTAGCTGTTGTTTCCGTCACCGCGCGCGTCTCGGGACAGCCTGGATCCTGTTTCGAGGAAGATAGCACCGCGTCCGCCCCAAGGACAGTCCGTGGGGAGCTTTGCGCCCGTGCCAGCCCTCTGCGCCGGAGGAGGATGCATGGAAGGGTAGAGAGCTGATGGGCTGAGCGGGGGGACCCCTGGGGCTCAGCGTCCCACAAGCGCTGCCCTGGACACAGGGCGCGGCGGGCAGCCCGAGCCAGCAGAGGGGCCTTCGGGTCGGGTGTGAGCTTTACAACTAACGCCTTCATTTCTCTCCCATGCTTTCTCCTCCGGCCAGGAGCGGAAGGTACATGCCCTTTCTGCCTTCTTCGCTTCTTAGCGCTTTGAGTTGCGTGTGTGTGGATTCTCCTGTCCTCCCTTTGGGAAATAGGTTTTCCGTGTGTGGGCGGGGCTAGAGCTGGGAGAGTGGGCTTCCTGGGGCAAGGGGGAGCCTCTGGGCCTTACCCCTCCTCCCTCCCTCTCTTGCAGGTTTTCATAGAGCTGAATCACATTAAAAAGTGCAATACAGTCCGAGGAGTCTTTGTCCTGGAGGAATTTGGTAATTACACTATTTTGCTCTTAGGTCTGGACTCACACGGCAGTAACTCAAACCTCGGAGCTCCAGAGGAGGGACTAGAGGCAGAGAGAACCACTGCAGAGAGGTCCAGAGGGGCCGGAGTTATAGGGAAGAAAGGGGAACCTGAGATGAGAGAAGGGGATCGAGGGAAGAGAGACAGAGGGGCCAGGGAGTGGGTCACGGACGAGCAGGTGGCCCTAGACAGGGCTGCCGTTCAGAGGGGCACCACACAGGCTCACGGAACTAGCGCCAAGTTCTCTTGTTTGGCCAGTCGGTGGTCAGAAAGTTCTGGGGCAGAGCAGACGGGCAGTCCCCAGGCTCTGCTGTGCTCCCGTCGCCTGCTATGACCCTCCTCCTGGCGGCCCAGGGAGACGGGTGCGCCCCGGTCCGCGGAGCGGCTGTGCTGGAGGAGCGCGCAGACTCGCTGTAGGGCGCAGAGGAGCCTAGCGGCCTCAGAGGCAGCACTGACGTGCAGCGTAGTGGGTTCTCCCCGGGGCTTTGAGCTCCTGCTGTGTTTGTGCTTCATTCTTTTGTGCCCCTCATCGCTGCTATGAAAACCTTCGTTCTCCAGCAGGTAAAGTGACTTCGCTCGCCTGGTGCTGCCTCTCCCCCGGCCCCTGCCTTGGGCCCTGCAGTGGGTGGGGCGGACTCCCTTCCATCCACCCAGCTGCTCACACTTCGTCTCTTCCTTTCTCTCCCTACCCCCTTCCTTCCCGACCTCCCCCCCTCTGCGCGCTGGCTCTCTGGTCCTGAGTTTTTTGCCCTCTCTCTTCTGCCAGAGAGATACTTGGGGGAGTCTTCCGACTCAGGAGAGGACCTGGGCTTCTCACTCCACCTTTGATGAGTTTATTCCCTGCGAACCCTGGGTCCCCGAATTTACCTCCCAGGGTCCGAAGGAGGTGTGGCCAACTCTCATCCTACCTTTCCGGCCCCTGGGGGGGTGTGTTTGTGCCCCTCTTCTCCCACCTCCAGGGGCCAGGATGACGCCGAGCCCCGGGGGCCTCACTCCTTCCTCTGGCCCCGCAGAGCCCCTGCATGGCTGGGGCAGGGCTGACTCTTAGTCTTGCACTTCGGGCTGTGGACATGTGTGTGTTTTGCCTGATGCTCCCTGTCACCTCCTTCCGGGTGCTGTCCTCCCCTGTCTCTTCCGCTCGGTGTGTCTGCTCCAGAGCCCTCTGACGCTCTCCCTCACACGGGCGGGCAGGCCTGGGCCTCTCCTGCCACTCAGGGAAGGAGACGTACGAGCCCGGTGGGTTAGTGTGATGCCACTTCTCCGTCCAGCCTCAGGACCGTCTGTGTAGGGGTGGGGAGCACAGGGAGCCGTGCTTGACACGGCCCGAGTTTCGGGCACTTCAGCAGGTGGGGCACAGGCTAGAGCACTGTCCTCCCAACCCAGATCAGGAGCCCCACCTGTATGCCTCGGGCCAGACTGGCAGCGGCCAGGCTGGCGAAAGACTGACCCGTCCCGTAGAAGTGGGCGGGGCCACGGCCATCCTGCGGGGAGCTACCGCAGACCTCGGAGCACAGCGCCTGGGCGGTGTCCTCTCATGCTGCGGGGGCTGGACAGAGCTGTCATAGCCCATGCTGCAGCCACTGGGAGAGGCCACCGAGGGAAGGGGACCCTGGTGCCAGGCGCTGCCGCCTGGGGGAGCATGGCACTATCGCTCTTAGTTTTGAACTTTCTGTTTTGTTTCTTGCCCGTCCGGTTTTAGTTCCTGAAATTAAAGAAGTGGTGAGCCACAAGTACAAGACACCAATGGTGAGTGTGCTGCCCGACCCTGAGGGGCCAGTCTGCGCAGGGCTCCCTGGGGCCTCGGACAGAGCAGGGCGGGCCCTCTGAGAGCACAGGGTGAGGGGCGATTAGGAGCAGTCAGAAAGGCGAATTTGGTCCAGATGCCAAAGATGCTCCTGAAGCTGAAACAGGTCTTCGGCCTGGGGGAGAGACACATACTGGTCCACTGCCCCACCAGCCAGCTCTGAGGCCCGGCTGAGGCCCGGGCCCAGCGTCAGAGCAGGGCCTTCCCGCCGGGCAGGTCTCCATGTGTGAAGGCCTGCGGATCTCAGGGATGTTGATCTACCTGCTTTTTCCTTCCCTCTAGGCCCATGAGATCTGCTACTCCGTGTTGTGTCTCTTCTCCTATGTGGCTGCAGTTCGTAGCAGTGAGGAAGATCTCAGAACCCCGCCCCGGCCCGTCTCTAGCTGATGGAGGGGGTTAAGGCGGCCCCAGCCCCGGGGATACCCCTTGCCTCTTGCTGTTCCCAACTGCGCGGTGCCGCTGGAACGAGAAGTGGATGACGCGTTACGTTCTCTGCGAGCCCCTTGCCGTGGCTTAGTCAGTCCCCGGTTAGGTGTCACGTCAGTGTGTTCGTGTGCCCGTCACAGGGCTGAGCGTCCCTTCCACCTGCGCCCCCTTCGCTCCCGGAAGACCAGTCTACTGTTCCCTCAGGGCTAGAGAGTGTGTGAGAGAGAGAGAGAGTGTGTGTGTGTGTGTGTGGTTGGGCTAGTGGCTTCTAAGAACTCTTTGAGGATAGGCCCGTGAGAGCCCACTGCTGCGTGTCCTTGAGATGCTTGTGTTGTGGTCCCTTGTCCTTGGCAGTCTGACCTTGCAGCTGGGCACCTGGAGCAGTCCCACTGTGGGGAGCGAGGGCAGCTCGAGGGCTGGGCAGGGAGAGGAGGGCGTCAAGGGCAGCCCGGTGAGTGGCAGCCGCCCTGCTCCCTCACGCCCTGGCTAAGCTGGCAGCTCCCGCCCGCAGGCCCCAAGCGGCTGCTGTCCACCGGGCCTCTGGCACTGCGGCAAGCAGCTGCCTCCCGGCGGGTCTGCCTTGCCTTAGGCAGGAGCCTCCCAGGGACCGCTGGCTGCCCTGCCCAGGAACCGAAGGGGCGGGGAAAGGCCAAGTTCACCGTACACTCCGTGTCTCCAGGTAGCATCTCCTGGCACCGGGTGCCAGAAGAGGGAGATGGCCTGAGATTGGGCAAGAGATGGTTGTATATATTTATTTCAGCTCCACATTATTTATAGAAAATGTACAGACGTGAATGTGAAATAAATGTCCTTAACTCTCCTTGGGCTCCTGGCAGTAAGCGATCCCTCCTCTCAGCCTGGGCCTGAGGAAGGCTGACACTGGACTCTATAAGACACCTCTGGTGTGAAGGAAGCAGGGAGGCAAGGGCATGCCTATCTGAGCTCTGGCATGCCGAAGCTGCAGCCTCCCACCCCTCGGGCCCAGCAGGGCTCCTCCCAGGCTTCCTGGGCTCCCAGAGAGAGGTTGTGGGAGGGGGCTGCCTGCCCTGTGGCACCCGAGGGCCCACAAGGGGCTGCTGTGCATGAGTTGGCCACTAGAGGGGGCAGCCGACCTGGCTGACCCCGAAGCAGCGGTGAACTTAGTAGCGAAGGAATACGGGGCTCAGGTCCCAGCTCCCAGCGTTCCCTGCAGGTGTGATCCAGAGAGTGCTCTGAGGTGGCCCGGGACCTGGAGCTCTGGGATCTTGGCCAGGAGCCTCAGGTCAGGTAGAACACCAACAAGCAACCGTGGCGCCCACCTTCATGGAGTTTTTTTCTATGCCATGGAAAAACCTCCTACTCCCTGGGCAGGAAGGGCTGTTTACTCTCCATCAGGGCCCCTCTGCGACATGCTGGCTTCCTCCTCCCAAAAGGAAAGTGATGGTCAGACCTGGGCAGAGTAAGGCCCTGTCCCTCCATCTTCCCGGTTCCCAGTGTCTTGCCCTGGACAGGGTCACTCCGGTGGGATTCAGGTGTGTGTGGGCTGTGGGCTCGCGCCCACTGAGACCCCAAAGTGGCCAGTGCAGCTCCTCTCCGGCCTGCTGCGACCACAGGTCGTCAGAACAGACATGTCGCTGGGCATATGGGACCAGGAAGGGGAGCTGTGGCTGGCCGGCCTGGCTGCCTGTACGCTTTCTCTGTCACTGCTCCCTGGTTTGCTCGCCTGGAGAGTGTACACAGTCGGGGGGACTGAACTTGCTTCTAGTATTCATGTTTTCTGAGTTTAGGGTTCTACTCTGGGCCTCACCGAACTCTCCTGCCTTCAGTTCACTCTGAAGGACAACTGAGCTTCCCCGTGCTTTGCGTGAAAACAGGCACACCGGACAGGAAGAGCCAGGTCTCTTGGCTGCGCCGGCCCTTTATTGTGCTGGCACACTGAGAAAACGGGGCGGCCGGGGGGCTGTCCTCGAGCGTGGCTTTCTGAGCCCACTTGCTTTTCGCCCTGAAGATCCGTGTGCTTCCGACAAGAGCTCCGACGCCTGCTCCTCATCGCTACACTGCCCTCCCGATGCCTCCCGGCCAGCCCAAGACACACCCTTGCACACACACATCCCACAGCAGGAAGGAGGCTTGTCCAGCTTTCTCTAGGCTCCTGGCACTTGGCTGGCGTCTGGCACCACCTGTGACACAGGTTCCCTCATGAGACAGCTGGACTGACCGAGAGCTCAGCTTCTGATCTGGGCCTGGATCCCAGGTGTTCCAGAGCACCCACCTGGCCGTGCCCAGGAGCCAGCCCGGTCACTGGGGCGCTGCGGGAGAGAAGGAGGCGGTGCCACACAGGTGCTGTGCCTCCCAGCGCCTCGTGTGTCTTCCTGGAAGGTTGGGGGGCGGCTCGCACAGCCAAGCCCAGAAGCCGGTACCGGCGGATATGACGGTCATTGGTCTTTGAGCCAGAGCAGCTGCTTGGGCCGGGACAGCAGAGTCCCAGTGGGCGCCCCGCCCGCCCCACCACCCAGGCCCCACCCAGCGGGCTCCTCACCTCGAACCTCCACGCGGCACTCACACTGTGCCTCGCCCTGTAAGTTGGTGGCCTTGCAGACATAGATGCCCCCGTCGAAGGGGCAGGGCTTTCTGATCTCCAGGGTCAGCACTCCCTGCTTGCTAAACATGCGGAAGCGGGCGTCTTTTCCCAGGTCCAGGCCGTTCTTGAACCAGGAAATCTTGGGCTGTAAATCAGGGAGTGGGAGGGCAGGAGACTGTCTCAGGTTGAGAGGCCCTGGCAGGAATGTAGGGAGATTGGCAATTGTGTTTCTATTCCAGAGTCCCAAACTATCTGCCAGGCTGGGAACAGCGCTGAGGGAGGGGGCCAAGGCCCTGCTCAGGGAGAGGAACCTGGCTCTCAGGCCCAGAGGCAGAGAGGAGGCTGGGAGGGACACAGGCTGGGGGAGGACTGCTGCAGGCTGGAGCCCCTGGGTCCTGCCTCTGGGTCCGCCTGGACCTGGCCGGAGTTCCCTACCTTGGGGCTACCCCGGACGGCACAGCAGAGCATAGCGTTGTAGCCAGCGATGACCGAGCGGTTCACCAGGGGGCGGGTGAAGCTTGGGGCCTCGGAGAGGTCCAGGGCCTTGTATTTCGGTGGCTCGTATGTGATAGCTGTGAGTGATACGGCTTTGTACCAACAGGCCCCCTCCCCATCCCCACTGCCTCCCTACCCCAGCCGCCCCAGGGGTGGGCGTGAGGGTACAGCACCTGATCTGGGGATGAGGACAGGCTTCTTGGTGGTGGCGGCTTTGTCACTGGGCCCCACCATGTTTTGGCTGAAGACCCGGAAGTAGTAGCTGTTGCCAATGATGAGGTCAGACACCACACACTGGGTGCGGCGGTAGTGCTCCAGGACCGTGAACCACTCCTGCGGGTATGGAGGAGAGAGGTTCACTGGGGTGGGGCCCTTCTTGGGCACCCCTGGTATCTGTACCCCAACTATGGAGAGAAGCAGATCATGGAGGGTGGGTGGTGGGCCCATTCTAGGGACAGCTGAGGCTTGGCTCCACCAGGCCCTAAGAAGGGCATGTGTGCAGGGGGTTGGGGAGGGCGGCCAGGGCCCCAGGCTCACCATGGTCTTCTCATCCGCTTTCTGTACCGTGTAACCGCTGATCTCCGTGTTGCCATCATCCTGTGGCGGCTTCCACTCCAGAGCCACGTTGAAACCCCATGTCTCCGTGACCTGAATGTCCTGGGGAGGGCTTGGCTTGTCTGCAGGAGACAGACCCCGCTGGAGCACCACAGCTCCCGACGCTGTCGCATGAGGGCAGGGAACACTTGCTCTGGGGGGCCCCACCACCCCGCTGGCCTGGGCCTGGCTGCCACCGTCTGCGGGGCTCTGGGCATCCCAGGGGAGGGGCCCAGGACTGCCAGGCGTGGCGCTCTGGGTTGGATCCTTGGCACTGGGCTCTGGCAGCCCACCCAGCTCAGGACTGGACGTAAAGGGGCTCAGAGGGAGGCCCCAGGGCCACGCACCAACGACCTGCAGGACCAGCGTCGCCTTGTCCTCCATGCTCTCGATGCGCAGAGCCACCTGGTAGGTGCCCGAGTGCGCGCGGTGCGCAGCCCGGATGAAGAGGATGGTGTCCGTGGGGCTGTTGCGTATGTTCACCTCCTGGCCTTGCAGTGGCTGCCCCTCTTTGGTCCAGGTCACCTGAGGCCGGGGCTTGCCCTGTGGGGAGGGACAGCTCACCCCCAAGCCTGGCTCTCCCTGAGGGCCGGCCACCGCCCAGGCGTGGTCTGTGTGGTGTGCCCTGAGGCACGTCCATCTGCTAGGACAGAGGGGGTCAGCCCTACCTGGAAAGGAATGAGGAGGTTCACGGGCTCCCCGACCCGCCTCTGGATGGTCTGGCGTAGGTGCCGGGGCAGCTGGAGTCGCGGCCGCTCTGTGGGTACAGGGTGGGCGGCTCAGCGAGAGCCAACCACAGCCCAAGGCCCGAGGAGCGCCGCGGCTCGGCTCCCTCTCCCCGGAGCCCGGGCCCAGAGAGCTGCGGCGGCAAAAAGTGCTGGCTGCTGGGCCATCGCCCCTTTGGGCTCCCCCTAACCTAGCCCCGAGCGGTCACAAAGCCTCTGCTCCCACTTGAGCCTCACCACACTGCTACCAGAGGCAGGGACCAGAGAGGGTGAGCGCCTCGTTCGCGGTCACACAGGCCAGGATGCAAATCTAGGCCCCAAGTTTGCCATCTCTTTCCACTTGGAGAGCCAGTCCTTACACAACTGACCCTTTGTCAGAAAGTGGACCCCAGATGGGCCAGTTTGACCCCAAGTGGCCTCACTGCTCAGTCCTGAGCAGACGGGCAGTCTCTACCTGTTGCAGGTGAGAGATTTGCAAAACAGAGCTGGAAGGTGATGGTATGTATAATCACCTCCATTTTCCCTGTTCCAGACTGCAGTTGACAGAAAACCAAGAGGACACTTTCTGCATGATTTGCCCTGGGCCCGGGGCATGGTTAAAGGCCCCTGCCCCTCCTGCTCCTGCCCAGAGCTTAGCTCCTCCCTCTAGGAGGTTCTCCCTGACTGCCCCCACCTCCACTGGCACCAAGGGCGGGGTGTCAGCAGCAGGTTTGGGGACTGCATGGGGACACTCACGCAGTATCTCCTGCACCGTCACGGGCTCCTTGGTGGTGGCGGGGCCTCCAGGCCCGGCCACGTTGTGTGCCCGCACCCGGAAGAGCAGCCGGGCCCCCGTGGGCAGGTCCTTCACCAGCATGGAGGTGCGCTCTGTCAGCCCCTGCAGGGCTGGCACCCACTCTGAGCCTGGCAGGGGTGGGGTGGGGGAGGCAAGACCACGGGCACGGTCAACGTCGGCACCCCACCCGCAGCCCTACCTCTGGCCGCCGCCACTGCAGAGAGGGCCCAGCGGGGTGGCAGGGGCCCGGCCGGGGGCGGCTCAGAGCAGGGGACACTCACAGCCCTCCTGGCAGTACTCCACACTGTAGCCGTCCAGGCCTCCCGCTCCCTCGCGCTCTGGGGGCCGCCACTTGAGGGACACGGTGGTATCGGAGACGTCCTCCACTGCCAGGTGGGTGGGCTCGCTGGGGGGACCTGGGCACAGGGGAGGTCAGAGAGGGGCCTGAGTCTCCTGGGGGGGCTGCCCCGCCGGCTGGCTTTCACACACATTAAGAAATATCCCCACTCCGTTAACAGACGTGGCTCTAGACAGGCTTTAAAAAAAACAGGGACAGGAGAGAGCTCTGTCTAGGAAAAGATGCCCAAAGGACATGCAGAGGTTAGAAGAAGCCCCTTGTGTCTGATAGCCTAGAACATGCTAGAATGTAATTGAAGGGAAAACTAGCCTGAAATGCGGGGTTTCCTTCCCTGGGATTAGGTGAAGCTGACTTAGAACTGAGCAAACTGGAAGTCCCTAAAGAGAGAGCCTGGACCCTTGTCCCCACAGGCCCCCATTTCCTGCCACTTCCCCAAGCTCTGCCCCCTGCCTGGGCTGGAGGGGGCGTCTTCCCCTGCCTCAGGCGACTGCCCTGAAGGCCCACTCATCCTGGCAGGGACAGGTGTCCTCGGGAGCCTGCCGCACCATCGGTGCCTGCAATGCCCTGCGAACTGACATCGTCCAGACGAGGAGACGGAGGCTTCGGGGAAGACAGTGACCCCAGAGGGCCCTCCTGAGGGGCCAGCTCTGCCCACCCGGTCTCCAGCTCCTGGCCCAGGGACCTTTATGCAGACCGACTTCCCTGGGACGCTCGGCACCCACTGCTCTCACCCTGCCCCGCACATGACAAACCCTGGTGGGAGGGAGCGGGGATCGCACTGATGACCATTTACAGAGCACCTGCCAGCGGCTCTACCCGCATTAGCTCATTGCCCTCACATCCGTTCTACGAAGGGCCAGACGCTGTCATACCCCTGCTTCCTGCTGGTGAAAGGTGAGCTCAGTTAGGGGGCCTGAGTCTCAGCCCCACCTCCCGACAAGCTGGGTGACCTTGAGCAACTCACTTAACTTCTCAAAGCCTCCTCACTCTATTCTTCTGTGAGGTGAGGGGGAGTACCCCTGATTTCAGATCACAGACCCGGGAGGGAAATGCCCAGGGTGGCGGCCGCCCACACAGAGCCGCGGCGGCAGGTGGGCCCCCGTGCCAGGCCGGGCGGCTCACCGACAGGCATGAAGGGCTGGGAGGCCGGGCTGGGCCGGGACATGCCCACGGCGTTGACCGCGTAGACGCGCATCTCGTACACCACGCCCTCGATCATGCGCCGCGCTTCGTGGCTCAGCTCCCGCAGCAGGTCGAAGTTCAGCCGCATCCACCTGTAGCTCTTCTTCTTCTTGCGCTCCAGGATGTAACCTGAAGAAGGGAAGCAGGCACTCTGGCCTGGGGCCCGGGCACCCCTGCGGCCCCGTGCCCTCGGACCTGCCGGTGCCCTCCACTCACCCAGCACCGGCTGCCCGCCGTCGTAGGCAGGTGGCTCCCAGTGCACCGTGCAGGAGTCCTCGCCCACATTGCTGATCGTGGGGGCCGCGGGCGCATCTGGCACATCTGGGGGGAGGTGTGGGCCCACGTCAGCCCCGCCTGGGCCCAGGGTCAGGGCTGCTGGCCCCCTTACCACTCCAACTGACATCTACAGGCTGCCCTCACCACCCCCGGAGCCAAGCAACCTTTCCAGAGTGCAGTTCTGACCATGTGGCCAGCCCGCGATCAACCCTTTCTGGCTCCCCACCGCTCACATTCCCCCGGTCCTCGTTCCAGTCCTCTCTCTCCATGAATCTGACCGCCTGTCCTCAGTCGCGTGGCCAAATGACTAATGGATGCCCCCCCCACCCCCGTTGCCCTCTTTCCTGCGTGGACCCCAGCCAGCCGGCCTCACCGATGACCTTGACTGTCAGGTTGACCTGGTCCTCGCCCACAGGGTTCTTCACCGTGACGGTGTAGACGCCCTCGTCTTCCTTCTCGGCCCCCTCGACAGTGAAGATGCTGCGGTCCTTGGTGGTCTCCACTCGGACACGGCCCTCGGTGTCACACAGCAGCTGGTGGGGGTGGGGGAGGGGGAGGGGAGGGGGGAGCCCACGTTGGACCCCAGAAGCTTCTGCAGCCCCTGGAATGGCCAACAGCCTCGTGATGGGGAGGGAGCTCAGCGCAGGGCCCATGGGGGAGGCACAGGCTGAGTGGAACCTGCCCCCATGGGAGCCCCTAGTCCACAAGCCTTTCCTGAGCACCTGCCAGGGGCGAGGAGCCGGGGCCAGGGGTCAGGCTCTGGCTCTGGCTTCGTCCTGGAGCTCTAGGCAATCACTTATCCTCTCTGTGCCTCAGTTTCCTTGTCTGCCCTGTCTGTGACCTCACAGAGCTACCGCGAGGATCCCAGCAGATCTCAGCTGGGTGGGGGCCCGACAGTGCCCAGAGGAGGAAGAGCCGACTCCTCCTGAGAAGGGCCAGGGAGCCCACCGCCTGGCCTGGAGGAAGCACATCGGGAAGGTCGGCTCAGGGGGCTTCCTGGCAGTGTGGGGGCTGTAACCGCACGTGCGGTGTGTGCACGAGACCCTCCTGGGGCAGCAGTGCCACTGAGCAGATGGGGCACCTCCACAGAGGCCTTGCCCAAGCGTGAGTACCACGTGCAAACAAGCCCGGTCCCACCATCGGTCTCACTCACCTTCTTTTCAAACACCCACTCGTCACTGGCACCTGCACCCCCTGGGGCATCCGGCACTGATCCAGCTGGGACCTTTGCCCCCTGGGAACAGAACAGAAGGGAAGGAGGGGGAAGCGGCTGACTCAGCCTGGAGGCACTCCCTGCCCAGAGGCCCCTGTGTTTCTCCTGTGCTCGCCTCCCCTTCCGCCCGCCGGCCAGCCGAGCCTGTGCATCCCGGGCAGGGGCCGCTGTAGCGCACGGGTGGGGAGCAGGTCCCAGCACTGCCCGGTCCCGACTGCCCATTTCACAGACGGGAAGCAGAGGAGGGGCCCACGGGACCTGTGTGTCGGCCTTCTGCCAGATCACAGTGGGAGCAGGGTCCCCGGAGATGGGGACGTCCAGGCGCAGCTTGTTTCCCGCCACAACCACGATGGTGTCTGGTTTGCGGCCTGGGCAGTCCAGGTGGATCTTGGGCGGTGCTGGGGGTGGGGACATAGCATAGGTCAGAGGAAGGGGAGGGGCCCACGCCCATGACAGAGGGGGACACTGGAAGGAGCACATGTCCCTGGCTGGTTCAGTATTGAGGTATGGCTCACACGCAGTAAGATGCTGAGATCTGGGCATACGGCTTGAAGAGTTTTGACAAATGTATACACGGGTGTAAGCACCATCTGGTCAAGATCTAGAGCATTCTATCACCCCAGGGAGTTCCCAGGGAGGTCTGTAACATCAGGAGGCCTAGTGTAGCATTTCTCAGACGGTGTTGGGGGGGCAGTGCGTGTTTGGGGGTAGGTGCAGGGACATCAATGTCCTGCCAAGGAAAAACAGAAACGCCCCCATGACCAAATAACTCAGGAAACCCTGGACTAGACAAAGTCAAACGTGTTCTTAACCACGCGAGAAGGGGCAGGGGGCAAGTGTTTCCCAAAGTTATTTCACCATGGAACCTTTTTACATGGAGTATTGTATACCCAGGGAAGCCAGTTTGGAAAACACTAACCTAGAACCTGCCTCAGCCTGCACTGCTCTTCTGAGGTTGGGATTCTAAAATGCCCGATGAAAGGGCTGTCTAAAGTAGGAGAGGCACTACTACTAGATGCAGACAAACTTAACAACAGACTCTCACATCTGTGCTGCCGCCGGCAGCTCACACGACGTTCTGTCTCCTCTGCCCTGCCGCCCTGGGGAGGAGGCGCCACTAGGCCCCCCGTTTTAGAGATGAGGAAACGGGGGCTCAGAGAGATCGCAACTGGCCCATGGTCCTGAGTGGCAGAGCCGGGGCTGGGTTCAAGGCCCCCCTCCCAGATCCTTGCTGTGGGCGGAGGGGGGTGGCTGCGGGAGGTGGCACGGCGGGGCCCGAGACTCACCCTGCCTGGGCACGAAGTCGATCTTGACCTCTGCAAGAGAAGGAAGAGCAGGTGGCACCAGGGCCCAGGCAGAGCCCGGCGACAGGGCCCCCCCGCCACCCCGGGCGTGGCTCACCCATGAAGTGGAGCTTGGCCGACAGGTTGCAGGCGAAGCCCTCGGGCACGAAGCTGTAGTCGGCCTCGTCCGCGGGCGTGACGTCGTCAATGGTCAGTTTGTGGACCCTGCAGGGGCAGCGCAGGCTCAGAAGGCCACACGCCCCAGCCGCGCTGGACACCCTTAGCCAGGGGCCAGGGGGCCCTCGCCCCATCCTAGCTCACTGGCGTTCTGGTGTTCTAAGTGCTTGCTTGCTTTCTTTTTGAATTTTCCAGCTCCTTCACATGTTTTCAGAGGTAAGCAGGATAGGAGCGTCCCCTTGGCTGGGCCCTTAGAGACTGGACAAGGGCTGGTCTCATTAATCTCCATGACCTTGGGCCCAGCACGGGCCAGCTCAGACGCTCGGGCACGGGTAAGAGAGTGGGAGGGAGGGAGGGCCCGCCAGAGCCGGCTCCCCTCCACGGCCTCCTGCCCTGCCCTGGTCCCCACTGCGGGGGTTGGGGGGACGGGAGGTGGGGGCGCAGCGCTGGGGGCTCTGAGTTCTGTCTGTCTCTGATGGATCCTCCTCTCTATGCTTCTTTCTCTCCACAGCTTTCTGTCTCTCTTCATCTCTTTTTCTTGCTTTCTGGTTCAGTGTCTGCCTCTCTCTGCCTGTGTGTCTAACTTCTCATCCATGTCTCTGTCCCTCTCTCCATCCCTTTACCTGCCGCTGTCTCTGTTCCCACCTGTCTCTCAGTGTGTCTCTTGTTTCAGCCTCTGCCTCTCTGTCCGTCTGTTTCTGTCTGTCTCTCTCTCTGTCTCTCTGTCTCTGCCGGCCCCAGCAGCCTGTCCCGGCCATGCGGGACAGAGCCTCCACACTCACCGCCCGATGTGGGACACCTTTATCCGGCTGTCAGGTACCAGCTCCTTCCCGTTCTTTAGCCACACGCCCCGCACGTTCTCATCCGACACCTCGCACTTGAACACGGCCTGGTCCTTCGCACCCACTGTCAAGTCTGCAATGCTCTGATACACCTCCAGCTTTTTCTCTGGGGGTGGGGGCAGAGCCAATGAGCTGGGGAGGGCGTGTGTGGGTGTGGGTGTGAATCCCCATGGAGATCATGTGGGCATGTGAAAACACACATGTGCATGTGTGAGTGTGATGCGTGTATGCATCGGAAGGAACCTCAAGTGTGTGTGGTAGGGGGTGACGCTAGCCAGGCCCACCTGACCTTCTGAGGTGGCAACCTCAGCATCTCCATTTTACAGATGAGAAAGGTAAAGCTCAGGGTGTCAAAGTGACTTGCACAAGGTCACACAGGCCTGTCCTGGGTTTGCCTGATTCCTGTACTTGGCTGAAGGGAGGGGGCGGGGGGCAGGGTCTGGAGCTGAAGGTGCCCAAGGCCCTAAGGCCTCATGTGCCTCCCCGCTACGTGGGCCTCACCCTGCACAATGAGCTCGGCCAGCGCCTGCCCCCCGCTGGTCCGCAGCGCATAGTGCCCAGCGTCCTCCAGCGTGGCCTCGTTGATGATCAAGTGGTGCCTCCTGCCGTCCTTCTTGAACCGGTACTTGAAGGTCTCTTCCCGAGTCAGTTCCACCCCATCCTTCAGCCTGGCGGGTAGGCGGGCGGCAAGTGCTGGGGCCTCCTCTGCGAGGCCCCAGTCTCCCAGCCCCGCCCCAGCCGCGCACCCCTGCACTCACCACTTGACCTGGGCCCCCTCCTCCGACACCTCGCACTCGAACTCCACCCGCTGTCCCACCATCACCAGCTGGTCCTCCAGGGGCCTTGTGATCAGCACAGGGGGCTCTGCCAAGGCGCAGAGACCGTGAAGGGCGGGCCCCTTGGCGGCCTCCCCTCCCGGGGTCCCGGGGTCCCAGGGCCCCAGCCCACCTTTGACAAAGAGTTCGGTGCTGCACTTCTCGCCGCCCACCACGCACTGGTAGGCCGCGTCGTCCGCCAGCGAGCACTGGCTGATGGTCAGCGTGCGCTTGGCGCCGTTGGACTCGAAGATGTACCTGGGCGGACCGCCGCGGAAGAGTGGGGAAGGGGCCGTGGGCTCCCCGTCTGGCGCCCCCCGCCCATCGAGACCCCCGGCCCCGCCCAGAGCCTCCCAGGAGCCCGGCCTTACTTGCTGTGGAACAGAAGGGGCCATTGGAGTGTCCCGGACGGGAAGAAGCGAGACCGAGAGGAAGAGAGTGAGGAGCAGAGATGGGCAGAAACAGAAAGACAGGGAATTAGACCCAGAGAGAGAAAAGTGGGGGAGACGGACAGAGACCGAGAACACGGAGGGAGGTGCCGAGAGCAGGGTTGGGAGCGGCGCCCCCCGACACCCCGGCCCCCCAGAACCCGCTCCCACCCCGGCCGCACCTGCCGCTCATCTGGATCTCCTGTCCATTCTTCAACCACTTGACCTCGGCGTCGGGGTCGGCCAGCTCCACGGTCAGCCGGATCTTGTGGCCTTTGCTCACCTGGTAGGCCGGCTGCAGCTTCTTCTGAAAGGCTGAGCAGCACCCCTCAGCCCTGCCCGCCTGCCCCCCCCACCCCCGAGGCTGGCCGAGGGCCTGCCCAGTCTCCACTGTGACTGACCCTTGGCCCCCCGTGTTCCCTGTGACTGTTGCCTCCTGTCTCCCTTGGGGTCCTGTCTACCTGCCCAGCTCAGGGACGGGGTAGGGGCTTCTGGAAAGACAGAAGCTTGGCAGGGAAACAGGAGAGGGGACGAACGGACCTTCTGTGCCTCTGCAGTCTGTTTTAACAGCGACCTCCCAGGTTTTGCGCTCCTACCAGGTGCCCCCACCTAGAGGGCCAGGGAGGCCCTCTCTCCAGGCTCACTTTCGGCGGAGGGGGGGGGGGCGGAGCTGACACCCCTCCCTGCCAACACCTTGAAGGGGAAGGGCTGGACCTGCCCTCTCCTCTGACCTGCCGGGGCGGGGTCTAGCCCGGTCTGTTCCTGTCCTTTGTTTGCGGTGAGCAGGGCTGACAGGCCTGTCTCCTCCGCAGCTGTGGGCCTCTGGCTCCCTCCCTTTTCCTCGGGCGGGCGAGGGTTAAGCAGGCTTCTCCTCTCCTCCAGAGTGGGCGGGCGAAGGAGTCATCTGCTTTTCACTGGGGGGGCACGGCTAAGCTGGGCTCTGTCCTCTGTCCTCTCCCTCGTGGTCTCTCCGGGCAAGCCTTTGCCCTCCTCTCTCCGTGGGGAAAGGGGAGACCCTGGGCGCTCCCGTTTTTGCTGTACACGGGGGTGGGGGAGGGGCGGGGGCAAGCTGCGCTCTCCTCTGTTCCTGGCTGCGCTGGAGTCTTTTTCCGTGTGTGTGCGTGTTTGCGTGCGCTCGTGTGTGGTGGGCAGCCAACCTGTGCTCTTCTTCTCGTCCCGCTTCATGCCCTTGAGCCTCTTGAGCATGCCCCGCAGGTCGGTGACGCCATGCAGGAAGGCGATGCGCTCGTATTCGGAGGGGGGCGCCTGCCGCAGGATCTCCCACACGTCCTCCTCGGCCGGGGCCTCCAGCTTCGAGTCCCTGTGTCCGCAGCCCACGCGCGGAGGCCTCAGTGATTACCCCGTGGCCAGGCCAGGACCACAGCCCACCTCCCTGGGGCAGGGCCTCCTGGGGCCAGGACCCAGGAGCCGTGGCTGCCCCGGCCCTCTGCCCCTTTGGTGCTGGTGGAGCAGCTTGAGCCCACATGGGTCTGTGGCCAGTTCCGGGGGGCTTAAGGCTCAGTGTGAGGGCCGGAGCGAGGGAGAGGTCCTGGCATAATCAGGGGCGCGGGGGCTCTGGACTTCACCAGGTACTCACCGCGGGCTCCGGAAACTGCTGCTCCGGGGGGACAGAAAGGCAGGGGACACGTTAGAGGTGGGCGCCACTTCCCCCTAAAGACCTGGGACTGCCACGCATTCGCCCGCCCCTCCGCCCTCCACGCCCAGGGCACCTGTGTGACACCCACAGGCCCCAGCGGGGTCTCCTGCAGGCCTCACAGTGGGTCTCAGGCAGTCACCGGGGGTTCTCACTCAGGCCTGCCTGATGACCGGCCCCGCCCGGCTCTCACCGGTGTGAGTCCCGCCAGCGCCCTGCTACCCCACAGCCCCCGGCCCCGGTGCTTACTCTCTGGGCCGCAGCCACATCGGCCACCGTGCAACATCCGGGAGGGAGAGGGAGAGGCACAGAGGACATGAGTCAGCTGGGTCGGGCTGGACGGGCAATTCCTGTGGCTCTGGGGCCCTGTCCCAGCTTCTCTGGGGTCCCCGGGGCCTCTTGACACGAGCTATCGCAGACCCAAGTGTGGGGTGGGCGTGGGGGATGCTAGCACGGCATTAGTGCACAGGACAGGACATCTGCAGCATCCTCTTAACTGTCCCCAACACCAGGATCGCCCCATCCGACAGACAAGGACACCAGCTCAGGGAGGGGCGGTGACCTGCTCAGGATCATCTGATTCAAGGTCACGCCTCCCCGCCTCCCCACCTGCCGGGGAGCTGCCCCCGGCTGCAGACTCACCTCTTCTTCAGCAGCGAGCTGAAGTCCAGAATCCCCGTGTCCTCGTGGCTGTCACTATGGAGAGGGACCCGCAGTGAGGCTGCAGTGGAGCTGACTGGAAGGGGCTTGAGAGCCGGGAAGTTGCGGTGGGGGGGGGGGGCGTTGTAGAGTGAAAGAAAGGGACACTGGACAGATAGGGGCTCCTTGCCCACCCCCGACCCCCAGGGTCTGTGTGTGGGTCCAATGGGGGGGGTTAGGGGTACCTGACCCGCCGACCGCCTCCAGCCAGGCTCCTGTGGGAATTAGACCCAGTTCCTCACCTGCCCAGGGCAGCTCGCTCTCCCCCACACCCATCAACATCATCCCGGACCCCCGCCTCACCCCCAGCCCTGACCTCCCCCTCCCGCCTCACCCCAGCGCGGACCCGAGGCTGGCCTCCCACCGCCCGAGGCGAGGCGGACACTCACGCGCGGCGGAAAGCTGACCGGAGGTCCAGGTCCGCAGGGCCAATGGCCTCTGGTTCAAAGAGGGAGACAAGACAAGGATGGGGACTTCAGAGACAGCCATCCTGGCATCACAGACCCGCCCACCCATGACCCCTTGAGAGTGAGCATCTGCCCTGGACCCCACCCACATCCTGAGCCTCGCCAGGCTCGGGGCACCAGAGGGGACAGCTTCCCAACCCCAGAGACGCTCCTCTCGCAGCTCACCCTTCACCTGCTCACCTGTGCCAGGAACCCAGGATGCCAGTATGAGACCCAGACAAGACCTGGACTTGGATGTCACCCCACCCCGGCCCCGGGAGCCCGCGGCGACCTTGGGCACGCCCCTGAGCATGGCTGACAGTTGTCTGGCCAGGACAAGGCGTCCTCCTCAGTGTTGGGAAGCGGGGGCAGGGGCAGGGCACAGGACCCGGGGGAGCCTGAGCTCAGGACCGATGCCAGGGGACCCCTCACCGTGGACGGTGAGGTTGAAGTTGCAGCTGTCAAATTTGTCCTTGGTGGACACCTCACAGCGGTAGCCTCCAGCAAGGTTGGCCTGGGCGTCTGTGATGTGCAGCTCAAACAGGTAGACCTGTGGGGGCGAGGTGTCTGGGGAGATGGAGGCCGGAAGACGAGGCCCTTCACCCTTACAGGAGACCAGGGGTGGCTAACGGCCACCAGCCTGCTACCCTCCCAGGCTCAGGGAGCCCGTGTGGTCTGGCGTAAAGAGCAGAAGGGGACCCTTCTGGACACGCAGCTGCCGTCTGCTGGCACAGGATGGTGACACAGAAAAAATCCGTGATAGCCACAAGGCAGACGGCATTCAGGTAAGATGAGGCAGCTCTGTGCGGCCCACTGCCCACACTCTGGAACGCGGGGCCCGCCCTGCCGGAGGCCCCTGGCCCGGGCCAGGCTTCAGGAGAGTGGAAGGAGCCGAGGCCAGGTGTCACCAAAGCGCAGGTGCCAGACCCGGGTCTGAGCGACCTCAGGCGGGCAGCTTCAGTTCCATTGTCTGTGTCAGGAGTTGTCCTGTGGGGGCCCCTCCAGCTCTGACACCCATCCGTCCAGAGGCTTTATGCCCTCGTTGGCTGGGGCCCCCCACACTTTACGATGTCCCTTAGCCTTCCTGAGCTCCCTGGGCCCCCAAGTTCCCTGGTTCCCAGGTCCCATGGGTTCCCTCTGCCTCCCACAATTCTCCATTGAGCCTCCATCTTCTCCATGTGCCTCGGGCCCCCAGCTCGCTTCCCTTGCTCCCCATGCCCTCTCTGCACCCTGTGCGCCTCCAGGTTCACGGTGTCCGGATGTCCCCCACCCCCGGGCTCTCTGGGTCCCCCTCCCCGAGGGCAGGTTCCCGTGCCCTGGCCCACCTTGCTGGCCCGGTCATAGCTGTCGTGCAGCTGCAGGTGTTGGCCCGCCTTGCTGCTCAGGTCGACCCACTTGCCCTTGAACCACTTGACGACGGGCGGTTTCAGGAGGCTGGCCCCGGCCACGCGGGCTGAGAAGGTGATGCTGCCACCTGCCAGGGAGGGGCAACAGTCTAGGCCTGGGGGATTCTCTGCTGCCCACTCCCTCCCCACCCTAGCTGCAGTAGCCCCACGCTCACCCACGGTCACCTCGCCATCCTGTGGCCGAGTCACAAAGAGGCCGATGGGGTCGTCAGGGGTACCAGGGCCATTGGGGGCTGCTGAACTTGACCCTGTGGGCAGAGGCCTTTGAGACCTGCCCTGGGACACCCCCAGGCACTGGCCCTGGCCCTCTCGGCCCAGCTCCTCTCACCTTCCGGACTTGGGGAGACTCCTTCCACCTCACTGGCTGAGGCCAGGGCTTCTCCGGGAACTCCAGGGGCCTCGGCAGGGGCGGGAGCAGGGCCTGGCACGGGCTCGGCCTTCTCTGCACAGGACCGAGTAGGGGGGCGTGGAGCAGCTTCTAACCAGAGACCCCTCCTGTCCCTGGTCTCTCCCAAATCTTTGTACTCATCAAATACTGCATGCAGAGCTTCATCTGACCCCTCTCTTTCTCTCATCCCCCATGACCCTGTCTCTCCCCTAAATTCTCTCCCTTTCTACATACCTCCTGAGTGAGCTCATGCACCCACCCTTCTCCTCTGTCCCAGCTGCCCTGAGATTCAGACCCTAGGACCCACTGTCCATGGGGCACCTCAGTTGGGTGAAGATTCCAACACTCCCCCTCTTCCTGCTCCCCAGGACCGCCTCTGTGGCGGCTCGAGCCGAGTGGGGGAGCCAGCCTGCATCTCACCCTCACAGAGCACCTGTGCTCATGTCCCGGTGGGTCTGCTCTGACCAGTCCTGATGTCCATCCCTCCTTTCCTTCCCCAGGCTGGGCTCCCTCCATGCCCACAGCTCCTGGGGCTTCCCTGGGGCGCACAGCCTGCAGGCTGTGTGTGGGTGTCCGGCGTTATCTTATGGCTCATTTCTGAACTTCCCCCACCTCCACAGCGTCTGGAACAGGCCCGGGATCCACATGGGGGCTTCAGGGAGGTCTTGTTCTCTCAGAAAACGGGGGGCTTTCCTGGCAGAGGGCACAGCCGAAGCAAAGGCCAGAAAGCGGGAAAGCACCTCCTGTGCCCTGGGCAGTGGCGAGGTGGCGGGGCTGCCCCTGCTCAACCCCTAGAAGTTCAAGCCTCGGGGAAGACTGATCAGGGCTTTACCTGCTTCTATGACCTTGAGGTCAAACTTGACCTTGGAAGAGCCGGCGATGACTGCGTAGGACCCCTGGTCGCCGGGGCCCACGTCCCTCACTGTCAGTGTGTGCCGTGTGCCCTCGGCTGCCAGGGCAAACTTGTCGCTGGCACTGATGTCATGGCCACCACGCTGCCAGCGTACCTTCACTCCTGCCCGCTCCGTCTCGGCCTCGAACACGGCAGGGCTGCCGGCCGCCACCTCCACTGACCGCGGCTTCTTGCTGAAGGCTGAGACTAAGGGTCCAGTGGAGGCTGCAGGGGCCCCTGGCTTGCCCACGCACCCCACCCCTGCTGCCCCTCTTATTAAATACGGTGGTGACCACTTTAATGCACCCCCACATTTATTGCCCCAGCGGCTCTATCATGTGGCTGCTGTCTTTGCACCTATTTCTCAGATGAGGATGCCAAGGCTCAGGCAGGTTAAGTGACCTACGAACATCACACAGCTAGTGGGCGGGAGAGCCAGGGCTGCGGGCCTAATCTCCACATGAGACTTGTGCTAAGTGCTTCCCTGGATAAAACCAGTGATGAGCTCAGTGCCCGCCCCCCGCCCCCATCTGGGGCCCTGGGCAAGGAGCGGGTATGCTGCCTACTTGGGTGTGGCTAAATTTATCCTCTAAGGGCCTCAGGCTGAGAACCAGCAACTGAGATAAAGCTGGCCTGGGAGGGGGCTGGGGGCTGGGGGCTGGATCCCTGCCCTGCACTGCCTCATGGAGACACAGGCCAGGGCCAGGACCCTGTGGTCCTGTGACTTTCTCTGCCCTTGGCTGGGGCTCAGGCACCTCTTGACCTTCATCTCCCAGAGCAGAGGGCCTGCACACCTTCCGCGGGGGGCTGCGCCCTGTGTGGGGGCCACATGGGTGCCGGCTCACAAAGCAGAGAATCTCACAGGCGGGGAAAAACCAACCCAGCCCCTCCTAGTGTAGATGGGGAAACTGAGACCCTGAGGGGAAGGACTTGCCCAAGACAGTTCAGTGAACCTGGCTCCGGTCTACACCCACCTGCGTGCCTGCCTGCAGGGGCCTTTCCCCAAAGGTGAACTAGGCCTACCCTTGTCTCGGCAGGAGGCAGGGGGCAGAGCAGGGAAGGGTCCCCCGTGCATCCTGGGCAGGGGGATGGCCCTGGGGCCTCCTGCCTTGGCTGTGTCCCCTCTGTGCCCCTCACCCTGGTTATCCTCGCTCTTGTCAGAAGGACAGGAAGGAGAAACTGAGAGTCAGAAAAGAACCCAGGAAGACAGTCCCCTGCTCAGGAACCTGATCTGAGGCTCGCTACCTGTCCTCGTAGCTGCCCCCGGCCCCCTGCTCCCTGCGCAGCCCACCCGCAGGCCCGGAGCTACCTGGCTTCTTCCCCGGTTCAGGCATCTTCGGGAATGTCAAACCAGGAGCGGAGCAGGTACGGGCCACCCACAGAGGATCTGAGCAGGGACCCGTTCCCCCCACTATATAAGGTGCCCTCCCCCTCCCCAGGCCCCCCTTATCTGCCTCCTTCCCAGCTACCTGCTAAATATAGACAAATTCCAGAGAACAAGGGCTCCCTGCGAGAAGGGGGGCCACACTGCTCCCGGCTGGCCCCTGGCCCTGCCCCCACCAGCCCAATATGATGGTTTCTGCACCCCCGATCCTCAGTGAACCTCGGGGGTCCCCGAGCCCTGTCCGCGTGTCCATCTGACAGGTGAGTGTGCTGTGGGCGTGCGCTGGGCCCACGGCTCTGAGGCGGATGGATGGAACGCGCATCCTCGCTGGGTGGCACGGGGTGTCTCCGCACACAGAGCCCGGCTGCCTGGGTCCTGCTACAGCCACTCCCTCAGCCTCCCCATGCCTCAGTTTCCTCATCTGTAGAGTGGGGCTGGTGACAGCAGTGCTACCACGTAGGGTTGCTCCGTGAATGAAGTGGGTAGGTTTACCCACGGAAACACTGGAGCGGTGCCAGCCAGGTGTGTGGAAAACAGAGTGAATGTCTGCCCTGTCCTTTGGCCCCTGGCATGCAACTCACAGGACCCTGGGCTGGCGTCCTGCGGGGGACCCTGCGTGCGCTTTGTCCAGGGCAACAGGGAGGGCCGAGTCCCCCAAGGGCAGGGGTGAGCCAGCAGAGGAGGGTGCGGGGGTAAATCTCTAAAGGCACCCCAAAGTGGAAGGCACAAGCAGGGCTGGCTCTTGCCCGAGTCCCAAGGATTCACACAAAAATTACTGTCAGAATGTTCCGTATGTCCTCACGCCCCAACCTCGCTGTTCCTTTGTGACCTTTGCCCCCCCCCCCCTTTCACTGCCCCTCCGCCCATCAGGGGCATCAGTTGCTACAAAGAAAGAAGCAAATCACAGGCGCCACCCTAAGAGCGAGACTGAGTATCAGCAACGGCCCTGTGTCCCCCATGGTCAGGAGGAAGTAATTCTCCACGCAAGCTTTGTCCGCGGGTTGAAACTTACCATCCCCTTTAACACACTCATTCTCTCGTGCCATGTGAGCCACTTTGCAGCCTCATGGCATGTCCCTGAGCCTTCTTTAAAAGAGGACTGTGCACCACGGACCCTCTCTCGGGGCTTGGGGACGCGCGTACGGGCTGTCACGCCGGGGCGTCCTGAGCCCTAGGCCGCAGGGTGCGGAGGGGTGCGGGGTGTCTGCCCAACGCGGAAGGCCCGGGAATCTGGATAAAGCTGCACCGAGGTCTGTGGCCGCCCGGGAA
>PVJI01013181.1:0-13026 GCA_004026765.1 Micronycteris hirsuta | reverse complement strand
GCAAGGCTAACTCTCTGCAGGCGTCAAACGCCCAGGTGCCTTTCGGAGCTGCGGCGGGCGTCCCACCGGGAGGCGGAGCAGGCACGGGGTGCGGACCTGGAGGAGGAGGGCGCGGGTGGCGAGGGAGGCCCGCCCGCCCCAGTCCTGCCCTGGCCCCGGGAGCGTCCCTCCCTGTGTCCGGGCCGGGCGCGGGGTTAATGCTATGGCCAGCGGGGCGGCCTGGCGGGCGGCAGGTCGCTGGCTCGCCGGGCTCAGTGGGGCGGGTGGCGCCGCTCGGCCAGGCCCCCGCGGCCCAGCACCTCGCCGCTGAACTGGTAGGTGAGCTTCTTCTTCACCTTCTTGACCTCGCCCGTCTTGCCGTAGTTGCGCAGCGCGCGCGCCATCTTCTGGTAGGTCATCTTCTTCCGGTTGCCCTTCTGGATGCCCCAGCGGTGTGCCAGCGCCTCCTTGTGCTTGGACGAGAACTGGAAGGTGCCCTTGTCCTTGTCCACCCACCAGATGCTGTCCTTCATGTCGCCGCTGCGGAGCAGGTCCAGCAGGAACTGGTACAGGCGGATCTTCTTCTTGCTGCCTGTGGGCGGGAGGAGGTCAGCGCCCAGCGCGGGCCGTGCCCACCACCCCGGGTAAGGGGCCCCCCCGGGGGTTGTTGTCAGGGAAGGACGGCACCGGGGGACGTCCACAGGGGACCCATGTCCCCAGCCCTATGCCTGGCACACACCCACTCACACACAGCACGGAGGGGTGCAGACGTGCACACACCCGCCCACACTCAGCCACCGAGCGGCCTGGGCACACTCGCCACTCCCGTGCACACATACTCCCAGACACACACGTAGGCATGGACAGTCATAGATGCTCCCACAAAATACACACGAACACACGCACCGACAAGTGTTCACTCTCACGGGTGCACGCCCGGGCAGCCCTGCGGTGTGGCGGCTGCGTCAGCTGGCCGCGGCGGGGCGGCACGGGGCGCGATCCGCCCGGAGCTGGGCTGGGCTGGGCCCTACCTGTCTCCCCGTGCAGGAGGCCCGGCCCCGGCTCCAGGCTTTCAGCCTCCCCGTCAGACACCTCCAGCGGGGGGCTCTGCCGCTCGCCCTCCTCCTCATCTGTGCTGGGCTGGGCCGGAGACAGGGAGGGGTACGGGAGGCACATGCGGGGAAGGTAGGGGACCTGCAAAGAGCGTTGGGGTCAGTGAGGGGTGTTCGCAGCTCAGGGCTGCAGGGCAGGGGTGTCAGAGCGAGAGAAGAGAGGGTGCTGAGGGCGGGGAGGCCAGCAGGGCCCAGAAAGGTTTGGAAGAAGCTGGGGAAGTTGGAGGTCGTTAGGGTTGCAGGCAGGGTGGCCACATGCAGGGTGTACGCATGTCGTGGGGACAAGGGCCTGCTGAGGTCCCCCCACACTAGGCCCCCTGGCTCGGGGCCCAGGGCCGGGGCCACTTCTCCTCTCACACACAAAGGGAGTGTGCTGACTAGCAGCAGCCCCGCGAGAGAAGTGGGGTGAAGCGGGGCCAGTTGCTGGTACCGGTACCAACTCAGAGTGAATGGGCGACGAGAGTGTGAAGAGGCGGTGGCGGTCAGTGAGGGGTGGTAGAGGTTCGTGGAGGTCACTGACCAGGATTAGGGTCAAGGACAATCAGTAAGCAGGGTCAGTGGGGACATGGAGGGACCAGTAGTGGTCAGTGCAGGTCAGTGCTCGGATGGCAGAGCCATCAGCGGCCAGTGAATGAAATGAGCACATCAGCCAGTGAGGGTCAGGAGGGCCCAGGACGAGGCGGTTGGGGTCGGGTGGGTCAGGAGGGGAGAAGGTGGGTTTATCTGGGCTCTGTCCACCATGGGGTGAGAGGAGATAAGGGTGTGGGGTCATGAGGTCAGTCGGAGGGTCAGGAGAGCCGTTGGGGCTCCAGCCGCCGTTGGCGCTGCGGGGCAGGAAGCCACGTTGAGTAAGAGCCTGTGTCAGCTTCCTGTGGAGCCCGGGCCTCACCGCAGGCAGGGGGCTCCCACGGGCCGGGCCGGCCACACGCACCTGGTGGCCGAGGCCGGCATGGGTGGGTGCCATGGGGGTGTCCAGCACGTGCATCTGCTCCAGCTCCATGTGGCGGTAGAGCTGTTGCAGCTGTGGGGGCTGCACACTCTGCAGCTCCGTGAAGTGGTTCTCGGCGAAGCTCTCAAACTCGCTGTGCACGTGGTGTGGGTGGAAGTCCCAGTAATGGTCTGTGGGGCACAGCCAGGCGGCACGGGGTGAGCCCCGCGGAGGGCCCGGCAGGAAAAGGTTAGAGTAATTTAAAGACTTAAGAATGCCAGGCCGTATGGGGTAACCACCGCAAGCCAGCCTGGGCTGCAAGTGGCCATCAGCCGTCTAACCACCCAGCCTGTCAGCTGCCCACCCCCGTTTGACGGACGGGGACCCTGAGCCTTGGAGAGGCTGCGCACATAATGTGCGGCGGTCGGAGGCCTTGCCCGGCCGAGCCAGGTACCAGGGCTGCAGCAAACCTGCACTCTCAGCAGCATTGCTGGTCTGCCGCCCGTGTGGCCAAGGACGCAGGCTTTTGAGCCAGAGTCTGAATCCTGGCTCTGGCATTTAATTCCCATGTGACCGCAGGCACAGGCATGGGCCTGTCTGGCCTCAGTTGACTCACCTATAAAATGGGGACAGTAATGACCAATGAGTTCACATTTGTGAAGGCCCAAGCCCCAGAGTAGGACCTTGAGGAAGGCCGGTTCCCCACCTCGCTCACCCCCAGTGAAAACCTCCCAGGGGTTCCTGAGCTGGCTGGCTGCTCAGCCACTTGTTCACAGCCTCGTCACATGGCCAAGGTGTGTGACTGCGAAGGCACGGGGCTGACCTTCTTCACACACCAGAGCCAGCCCGGGCACACTGTGCTGCCCTTTCCGAGCCGTGTCCTTGGGCAGCTGTGTCTGAGTTCCCGGGAGGTGACTGGGGCCGAGGCCTGTCTGGAAACTCCCCCACGGGTGCTTTCAGTGTCTGCGGTGGGTGGATTCTCGTTTGGGGAACGGCCACATGCCGCTGGGAGCCCTGCCCTGGGCTCAGCAGGCCTTCACCGTGGTTCCTCTGGGCACCTTTTCCAGGAACAAAAACTGCCACGTGTCTGAGCCCTTCCTGGGTGCAATTCAGGCTCCAGGAGAAGGTGTGCTGCTAGAGTGACCACAGGGTTGCTCCCTGCGCCCCAAAGGCAGCGTGTACGGGACGCTCGGCCAGGGCGGCGGCGTGGGGACAAGCACAAGGCCCTGCAGGGGACCACCAGCCCCTTGCACTTGTGTATGTGTTGGGTAAGTGTCTGTCTGTCTCCCTCTCTTTTTTCTCTCTGGCACAAGCATGTACCCACACACACACCCCTAAGAAATGACATGCAGTTTTTTGGCTCTGTGGTGGCTTTGCCACGTGACCCTGAGCCTCTCCTTTTAAAAGTCAGAGACCCGGCTGGGTGTGACCGACGTCCCCTCCACATGTGACACCCTCTGACCAGACTCCCGCCTACGCGGCTGCAGGGCTCACAGGAGAGAGAAACACACTGTGCGGGAGTCAGGCAGAGCTGGGCTCCGATTCTGCCTCCGTCGCTTACCGCGCATGACACGGGCTGATCCTTGTTCCCTCCTCTCTAAGTTGTGGCTACTATGACATCCCTCTCCTAGGCGTGTTGTGAGGATTCAAGGAGCCTGCCAAGTGCTTCGACTAAACCCGGCTCAAACTAAGACTCTATAAACATTTATTGTTGTTATTATTGCTACGGTTACTGTTTTACTCTGACGAGCCTGCATGAGCCCGCAAGCAAAGGGCAGATGCTCTAATATACAGCTGTTTCCTCTTCTCCCTCCTGCTCCCGCCACCAGGTCCATGGCCCAAAGGAGTAGTTTCTGGGGCCCTGGCCGCCCCTCTGCCCCAGAGGCTGGGGTCGGGGACCCAGCACTGAACCACAGTGGCCACGGCCGCGTTTATTCAGCTCCGTATTCCCACAGCGAACATTTCCTGAATGAATGCATGAATGAATCCTATTCTCTTAAGAACTCTCTCTGACTCTCCCCCACCGAATTATCTACACCTGAAGGGAAAACAAAGCAACATGTAATTTGTACGTCTGTCTCGCCCTGAGTTAGCAAGATTCAGAAACCCCCTGCTTGCTGTGGGGACCTTCTCTGTCCTTCACCGACGGCCCTCGGGGGGCTCTGGGGTCTGGTGAGCTGACCTGGGTTCTCCTTCAGCCATAAATCCACCCTCCCACCCCACTCCTGGCCCTTCCCGTTTCTGCTTTCCCCTGCCGAGCTGAAGCGCCCAGATCTTTACAGACGGAATGACCCATCGATCCTGCCCGCTCAGCCCCGGCCTCATGACCACTCCACTTTGGGGTTGGGGGCCCTGATTGCCCTTTCCCTCCTGTGCCCCACCTCTGTTCTTGCTCCACCCGAGACCATGGGCGCACTCTGGTGGCCCCAGCCTGAGGCCAGCATTTCCCACAGGGGGTCACAGAAGTCCTTCCTCAGAGTAACTTGGGGAGCTGGAGAAGCCTGCAGGTTTGGGGCGTTTGGGAGACTCACTGAGTCAGAAGTGCTGATAAGGATGCTGGGAAGCTGGAATTTAACAGGGACCTGAAGGTGTTCCTTTGCCTTCTGGAGCCCTGCTCCCCCCCCCCGCCAGTCCCCTGAACGACGCAACGGAGACTCTTGAGCTATAATTAAGGTTTCAAAAGGCCCAACGGAAAGCTCGCCTTCGCCCTTGATTTGGGTGTTCAAGCAATTATGTAACCCAGGCCGACGGGTAGGCAGAGACGGCCCAGCACGGGGCCTCTGGAGGAGCCCGACAGGCGGAAGGAGTCCCTCCTAGTGCAAAGGTTGGCACTGCTGGGCTCTTCGGACCTCATTCCTAGAGGGCTGTTGGTGAGTGTGTCACCTTGTCCCCGTGTCCCGTCAGTGGGTGCCCCCCCCGGCCGTCCTGTAGCACAGCCGCTCAGCCTGGTTCTCTGCCCCTCGAAAGAACGCGCGTCTCTTGAGTATCTGGAGGTTGCTCTGGGTCAACCTCTCTGTAGCCTGTTGGGCACCCAATACACAGTAAGCATTGATCAATATTCAAGTAATGATCAATAGAGGTTAACTTTTAGTTTAGTGCGTTCTTAGCATACCAGGCTCTGTGCTAAGTACTTCGTCCACATTATCCCACTGAATCCTCACCTCAGCTCTGACCAGGTCGGAGGCTGATTGCGCTTTCCCTCCTGTTCCCCACCTCTGTTCTAGGGCCACCTGAGACCCATGGGCGCACTCTGGTGGTCCCAGCCTGAGGCCAGCATTTCCCACAGGGGGTCACAGTGGACCCTCATCCAAGCCACTTGAGGAGCTGGAGAAGCCTGCAGGTTTGGGCCCCACCAGGTGGCCACTATGGTATTATCTTCCTCTTGCACCGGAGGAAACTCTGACTCAAAGAGATCAAGCCCCTCGTCCACAGCAGTCACTGCGAGAGTCAGGGTCCAAACCCACCCGTGCACGGCTCTGGGACTGAGCCGCTAGCACTCTGCCACAGCTCCCGGAGGGGCGAGGCCATTGGTGAAAGGTCTGAGTAAGACCCACGGTGACGGACCTCACTGACAGCCCTTACCCGTCTGCCTGTCTACCATCACCCACCCTCATCCCTCATCCATCCGTCATCCATCCATCCTCCATCCATCCAAACGTCCAAACAGCCGTCCATCATCCAGCCAGCCAGCAATAACCCATTCATCTAGACCTCTCATCTCTTCCTGCTAAACCAGCTCCCTTCCTGGGACCAAAGTCCAATCCACACAGCCTATTCTGAATCAGTTTTTTGGTGTCACTAATACCTGTATGTCACCAGGACAAAAACAAAATGGTATTCAAAACAATCCCACCACACACACAATTCAAGCCTGAAGTATCACTCGGTTGGCCTTTATCTCCTCAGACCAGAAACACCAGCCTAAAGCCAGGGGAGCAGAAGTGAGAACAAGGCAGCGAAGGAAGAGGAGAAACTAAGAAAGCAAGAGCTGAGAAGGAAGCTCAGGAAATCACAGGCCATTGCACCAGGGCTCCTGAAGGCCAGCCTCCTGCAAATTGTTCAGAGACTAAAACCAAGACCCAGGGTGGAAAGCTCCAGGTCTCATGGAATTGCTACTGTCTACCTCGGATCCTAGTTACCTGGGCGTTAGTTACTTCCCTTGTTGCAAAGACAAATCTGGCAGGACTTGAGTTTTATTCATTCCGCAGGATGTAGCAATGTGCCTGGAATATAAAGGAGGCTTCTATATATATTTGTTGGCTGGCTAAGTCAAGGGGAGATGGATGGAGGCTTTGGTAGATGGAGGGAAGGACAACTGGAAAGGTAAGTCAGCTGGTGATTAGAGCCATGTGTGAATAAGCTGGTCGATGGTGGTGGTATAAAAGAATGAAAGAGTGTGAGGAAAGACGGATGGACGGAGAGGAGTCGTACTTTGGAACTCTGTTTCCTTTACCAGTCCCATGGCGGAAAGCAAATCCTGTCAAACCCCGTAGGATCACTACCGTCCAGAACCAGAAGATGGCAGGGGTTGGCGAGATGTGCAGAAACGGGAACGCTTGTGCCCCTGTTGGTGGGAATGCGAAATGCTGCGGCCACAATGGAAAACAGTATGGTGGTTCCTCAAAAAATTAAAAATACAGCTGCCCTATGATCCAGAAACACACCCCCAAACACCGGCAAGCAGGGACTGGAAGAACATCTGCACACCCGTGTTCACGGCAGCGTTTTTCACAGCAGCTCAAAGCGACCCGGCGTCCGCTGGCGGATGGGTAAGCGAAAGGCGGGCTCTGCGCGCGGCCGAGGGTCCTGCAGCCCCGACAGGAAAGTTCTGACTGGCGCTCCCACACGGAGGAGCCTTGAGGACAGACATTACGCTGACCGTCTTACACCAGCTCCACAAGGTCAAGTGCTGTGTGACCCCCTCACAGGCAGCGCCTGGCGTAGAGAAACAGAAAGTAGAACTGCCAGGGGCTGCGGGGAGGGGGCGCGGGAGTCAGGGTGTGATGGGGACAGTTTCGGTTTCAGCAGGCGAGAGCCCTGGGTGAGGGTGATGGGAACAGTCGCACACCAGTGCGCGTGTGCGTCCTGCCACTGAACCATAGGCTTAAAAACAAGGGGGTGCGCTTTCTGCCACGTGCGGTTCATCACAGTCTCGAGCCCTGCCTTGGAAGCCCGTCCTGAACCTATCCACGCCTTCCTGCCTCTACCGCGGCCACCTCTGTGCAGACAGAACATGAACAATAGGTTCCAAGAAAACGCAGATGGAGAAGGGCGTCAGACTTCAATAAGGAACTTCTGGTACCAGAAGACAGCAGAGAACCGCTTTCCGATGTCTTTTAGCCCAGATTTCCGTGCACAGCCAAGCTACTGTTAATCAAGGGAGAGCGCAGCTTGAAGACAGGAGGCCAAACAAAGCACCGCAAAACCTTACCCCGCCCTTTCTTAGCAAACCGCCCTTACAAGGATGACAAGTCCTCGTGGTGTGACATTCACGGCTCTAGGCGTCCTGCACACGGCAGCCCTGCCCTCACGGCAACCCTGCGAAGTGTGAGAGAAGGCACAGGCACGGAGAGGGGCGGTATCCTGCCCACGGTCACCCCGGGCAGCAGTGGGAGGTGGGGGGTGGCACCCCGCGGCCCGGTTCCAGAATGAGGGCTCTTCAACCCTCGCTTCGCTGTCCCCCAGAGACGCGGGGACCAGAACCTACAGGTAAAGTGCGCTGTGTGGCTCAGCTGTCACAGTCACGTGGCCCTAATACCGGAAAATTCAGATACTGACTGAGCAGAAGTTACTGTGCAGAGACAGACAAATACTGTATGGTCCCACTCACATGTGGCATCATAACAGACAAACTCCATAGACACGGAGACCAGATTTGTGGTTGCCAGAGGCAGGGGGCGGGGTGGTGGGTGGGGGAATTGGATGAAGGTGGTCCAAGGCCTAAACTTCCAGTTATAAAATAAGTCAGTCCTGGGGATGGAAGGAACAGCATGGTGGCCATAGCGGGCACTGCTGCACGGCAGGTTTAAAAGTTGCTAAGAGAGTAATCAATCCTAAAATTTCTCATCACAAGGAAAAAGGTTTTGTAACTGTACAAGGTGATAGTTATTAACGAAACCTGTGCTAATCATTTCACTGTGTGTGAGTGTGTGTGCGCGCGGCCATTATGCTGTACCCCTTCAATTTATACAGTAGTATATGTTAAATCAGAAAACTAGAAAAAAGGAAATTCTACTACATAATTGTCTTTATATATGTGTGGAGAAGTGTGTGTGCGTGTTATGAATAGCTAGAAAGCCAAATTCTCATCTTTCATAGAACAAATTGTCCCAGATTTAAAAGGTGTGGCCCTGGCTGGTGTGGCTCAGTGGATTGAGCACCAGCCTGCGAACCAAAGGGTCGCAGGTTCCATTCCCAGTCAGGGCACATGCCTGGGTGGTGGCCCAGGTCCCCAGTAGGGGGTGAGTGAGAGGCAACCACACATTGATGTTTCTCTCCCTCTCTTCCTCCCTTCTCCATTCTAAAATAAATAAAATCTTCAAATAAATTTTTAAAGGTGTGCTGAGGGGTGGGGGCGGCCACTGGTTCGCCCAAGAATTTTTAAAACGTGCGATACCTGACTATTTAGTCAGGGGCACTGACCTCTTCTTTTCTCTTAGATTATCAAATAAAAAATGAGAACAACCAATACAATAATAGCTGTCTGGTGTGAATGAACCAATATTTTTCCTATTTTTTTGGTCAGATCAGCAAAACAACAAGACAGATTTTTTGGTGTGCCACAGAATTTTAGTAATTAGTTTATGTGTGCCATGAGAGGAAGAAAGTTGAAAATCGCTGCTCTGTCTCTACTTCAAATATGCATGCATGCATTTACACAGCACTGTAATGGACTGGAAAATTTATTTTTAATCTATCTCTGACATGCTGTGTATGTCATGAAGAAATGCCTACAAGTTTAAGTAAGAAATAGCAAATAGAGCAACGTGATAGCACAATTCCGTTTTTGAGTAAACAGACTATGCACGCGTGTGTGCAAATATTTACACATGCACAGGATTATATATGTAGAATCAAATGTCTGCACACATAGACTGAGGTGCCATCAGTGAGGAGGCGGGTTGGGGAGAGGGAAATATTTTACTTGATATACTGTTGTATTTTTAAAAGTTTTGCACTAAGTATGTGTTACTTAATCATTAAAAATTAAAGATTTAAAATGTACTTAAATTTTTATCAAACGCACCTCCCACACACACACACAGAAGGTTATTCAGATCACATCATTTTCCCACTTACACTCCAAACTCCAATGGCTCCTGCTGTTTGTGGGATAAAAGCTGCACCCGGTCCTGGCTCCAGGTCCCGCAATCTGGCCCCTGCAGACCCCACCCCTGCTCACAGCCACGCGGGGCCTCTGCCTAAGACACCCTGCCCCCACCCGCCTTTGCATGTTCCTTCTCTTCGCTCTGACTCCCACGCAACAGCCGCCCCCTCGGAGGCCCTTGCTGAGCACCCCACCAAAGTAGCCCCCCACAGACAGCACATTACACCCTTCTGCTTTTCTTAGGCCTTGTGGTTACGCATCCGCTTGTTTGCAGTCGCTCTCCCTCACTGGACAAGCAGTGGCCTGTCTGACTTGCTCCCCACGGAGCCTCTGGTGCCTGGAACAGTGTCCGGCGCCTGGCAGGTAACAGGCTGTTTGGTGGGTGCGTGGACGGGCGGGTCGGACACTAAGTGTTACATGGGTGGCTCGCTGGCTGGCCTGCCCCGGAGCCCTCCGAGCGTCTCCCCTGCCTGGGGGACGCAGCAAAGCTCCCACACGGTGTCCTGAACGTTTGCTGGGCCTGGGACCCAGAACAGGAGCTCATCCACTTCCGGCATCTCCTCATTTAAGCGTCCCAACCCCACGCGGTACTTTCACGCTGTCAGTTTTATAGGCGAGGAGCCAGGCTCAGGGAGATACAGTCAGTCTCCGAGGTTGCACACTGGTGAGCGATGGAACCGGGGCGAGACTCAGGTCCTGCTCCAGCCCCTTTGCACTCAGCCTCATGGCCTCAAAGCTAGGCAAGGAAGGTGCGGGACCTGGGGGAAGGAAGTGGAGGCCACTCTACTCTTGAGCCTTCAGAGGTCACCTTCCAACAGGTGTTATTAGGAAGGGCCAGATCAGATGCCTGGAGAAGCGGGGGCTCAGACACTGGAGGAGTCTCTGAAGATACTGAGGCTTCATGACCCAAACGGGGTTCTCAGATGTCTAAACGGGAGCCATTCCTAGAGCCCCACCCGGTAGAAGGCTTAGAGAACACAGGCTTCTCTAAAGTACTCCCTCCATCAGCCAGCCCCAGGCCTGGCTCCTTTCTAAATATACGTACAGCTCCCCCATATTACAGCAGGGAAACATCAGGCTTCAGGGGACCCAGAAGAAATGCACCCAAACCCAGTGAAACTGAGAGGGGGCCAGGCCGCAGGAAAAAGGTTCCCTAATGCTGGAAGCAATGCCAGGCGGCCCTGAGCTTGCCTGGGCCCGAGCAGTCCTGCTGCCTGGAGCCACCAGGGGGCGCCAGTCCTCAGGCCCGGAGGGACCGCGCAGGTCCTGACTGCTAGGTGTGGGCGCTGCGCTCTGACTCCTGCAGAGGGAGACTCTCTCTCTGAACTGCCTGGCTTTTCCACCAGAGAAAATGCATTTCTTGCACAATGATAAGTTTAAAAGGATGAAAAAGAGGATATTTTAAAGCCTTTCAGCCCTGAGGTTCTTTCTGAAAGAGGCCTGTGTGTTCCCTGATGTAGCCTCAAGGCCCCTCCACTACTTCCTCCCAAGACACAGCTTCCAGGTATGGTCTTTACAGGGGCTGCCAGGTGTGGATTCCAGATGGAGCTGGTCACAAGGTTTGGCATCCAGCCAGGAGAGCCCTAAGTAAGGACTCGCCACTGCATATGGCCCCCCTGGGGGTGGCCGGCGGGTTGAGGCTGCCATAGGAGCACCTGCAAAATGGAGCTACAGGTGGGACTGGCCCCCAGGTGCGGCCTTCGAGTGTGAAACCTTGTTCAGCTGTGGCACCCAGTGTGCCTCTCCCTCTGGGGCTGCAGACTCCCCGGGGTCTGGGCTGCCCAGGTCTCAGAGTCCCAGTGAGGACCCATTAACTAGACTACATCACCCTTGGTACCGGGGTGTCCCCATCGATTGCCAAGACACACGCACACCCACCACCCAGGTCCCCAGCACCTAGTGCCTCTCTCTCCTCCCCAGAATCTGCTCCAGGATCCGGGCTGGGCCTTGGGGTGGGCAGTTACACCCAGACAGAAGGGCCCCTAGCCCAGGCCCCATTCTTGCCCCCCTCAGCAAACAGGGGCTTCGGCCCCTGCTGAGTAAGGGACCTTGGAGCCATTCTTTTAGCCCAGCAATTGTCAAATCGGGGTTATCCTGCTTCCCCCCCACTCCCCCACCCCGCCCTGGGGAATATTCGGCAACGTGTGGAGATGTTTTTGGTGTCGTGATTGGTGGGCCTACTGACATCTACTGGGTAGAAGTGCGGGACACCATTAAATGTCCTGCATGTACAGAACAAGCCTCACACCATAGAGTTATCTGCACCCACAGTTTGGGGTAAAGTGGTGATGAGAACAGAGAGGAGGAAGGAGAAACTGGAGAGGAAAAGCACTGGGCTTGGAGCAGACAGACCTGGCCTCGCCACCCCCCACCTCACCCCGACCAGCTGTGCGACCTTGGCCGAGTCACTTAGCTCCCAAAGCCTGTTTCCTCATGGGTAAAAAGGCCACGAAGACTAGACAAGAGGGTGGCGTGGAAGCAGCTGACCTCGTGCCCCTGCGCACCAAAGATGCTGGATAAATGGGAGCTGGGGTGGGGGTGTGGGGGAGTGTGGGGTTTAGGGCAAGGAACTAGCTTGAGCCAGTTCTCAGCATTCCAAAGAAGCCCTGGGGACCGTTTCTTCTTTTTCCTCCCTGCAGACCCCAGGAGCCACTCCGGCACCGGGCCAGGCCGGGGCCTCGGGGCGGGGCAGGCCCTGTACTCACCACTGTGGCTTTCTCCATCGCTGCTGAGATAGGGGTAATATTCGTGTGTCTGGCGCTGGTACAGATCTGTGTCATAGGGAACCAGGTCTTCCGATGGCTGCTGAGAGAGGAGGGTGTCAGGACTCGGACTGTGGCGGGGGGACCACAGCCAGGTGTGCAAATCCCCCACCTCGTACGCTGGCTCCACAGCCCTCCCAGGCTGAGCCACTGTGCTGGCCTCTCTCTGCTTGGGCCAGGGGTGGGGGGGCACAGGGCCTGGGGGCAGGGACCCCGGAGAGCAGAGGGCGAGAGCCGTGGCTCCTGCAGGAAGGGGGTGACGGGGACCCTGGAGGTCAGAGGTCCAAAGAAGACCGGGGCCGAGGGGAGAGCACAGCCTCCCTTCACCCCCACCCCTGCCTGCTCACATGCGCTGCACACTCACACTTACACCTGTGTTCTCCCGCCCCAGCCTCACAGACTCGCCCTCTCACGCTCATGCTGATGCCTCTGCAGTCCCCAGACGTACGCGCTCCCCACGACACGCTCACACCCACACTCCCACAAGGCAGCTCACACCCACAGGTCTTCTCACACTCACCCTCACACTCACATATATACACATATACACACACACCATAGGCCCACCCAGAGGCACTCAGATTCACACACATAGCCACACGCTTGCCTTCAAACACATCAAACTCACCTCTGTACCTATACCCTTCCACAGTCACTCCCATTCCACTTGTACACTTGTCCTCGCAGCACACACACTTGTCCTCCTGCCCAAGTCCCCACGCCCCACCCCCAGACCCTCGCCCTCTCTCCCAGCCTGCGCCCAGGCCCCCGGCCTGCCCAGGGCCACCGCACCAACCAACGGCTATGCACACTGATGGAGCTCACGGCTTTCACCCAGGCGGGTCTGGGGGCCATGGGTGGCCAGAGCCCCAGTCCCCTCCCTGCTCCTCATCCATCTTCCTCTGACTCCCTCACTGA
>PVJI01013180.1:0-48726 GCA_004026765.1 Micronycteris hirsuta | reverse complement strand
GGGGGGAGGGGAGGGAGAGGATGCAAATAGCTGTAATTGAACAACAATAAAGTAATAAAAAAAAAACTACACACACCATTTGATTCAGCAATACTGCTTTTGTGAATCAATACTGCAGTAAAATAAGCCAAATATAATGTTTTAATGCCTATCAAAAAGGGAAGAGCTTATAAATAAATGGCTTAATAAAGCTATTGAATATTACTTAGCTATCACAACAAGAATAATTTGATATATCTTTATTGGCCAGAAAAGATGCCCATATTGTTACAGGAGAGAGGGGGACACCTGAATTAGAGGTAGATATTGAGGGAGATACAGATGATGTTTAAAGCCATAGAAATGAATGAAGTCAACCAGGAATTTTGCAAAGTATCAGAGCCATGCTCTAAGAAAGACAGAAAGCTGACAACGAGACATAGAAAAAGTTGCCAGCAAAATAGGAGAAAAATCCCAAGAACTGTAAAAGAGAAAGTACTAGTCAAGTGGGAAATTAACATGAGGAAGGCTTCATGTTCATTGGATTTTGCCACATAAAGGTAGTTTATACTTAAGTGGATTCAGTGGAATGGTGAATGGGGCAGCGTTTTGAAGAGCAAAAAAGAAATGAGGGTCAGAGATCATTTGTACATGTAGGCAATTTTTCCAAGGTGAGATCATGAAAACAAGGGAATGGGGTGATGGCCGGAGAGGACTGGGAGGCCAAGGGAGACTGCTTCTGTGAGGATGGGCATATTAGGCCCTGTATTTATGCTGATGGAAATGCTGCAGTAGAGAAAACACTGACGGCGCAGGATAAAACGGGAGAACGGAAGGTGTGAGGCAACAGGGGACAGAGTCCAGAACACACTGGCTTTGGATACAAGGAACAATTCATGATTACAGAACGGAAGTAGGCAGAAGAGTTCATATGCGGGCAACTTTGTAGATTTAATGATGGGAAGATACAGGAGTTATTATCTGATGATTTATATTTTCCCAGGGTGGGAGGTTTAAGGAGTCTCTAGACATGAAAGATCAATCTTCTATGAAAACATGATAAGAGTGAGGGAGAGTGTTGCCTATTTAAAATTAAAGTGAAATTAGCCCTGGCTGGTGTGGCTCAGTGGATTGAGTGCCAGCCTGCAAATCAAAGGGTTGTCAGTTCAATTCCTACTCAGGGCACATGCCTGGGTTGCAGGTCAGGCCCTGGGGGGTGGGGGGCACGTGAGAGGCAACCACACATTGATGTTTCTCTCCTACCCATTCTCCCTCCCTTCTCCTCTTTCTAAAAATAAATAAATAAAATCTTCAGAAAAAGATTAATTAAAAAAAGTGAAATTAGTTTTCTTTTGCTCTGAAACCCTTCTTCAATGATCATTCCGCTGCTTTGGTATAAGAACAGACAAGTTGAAAAGTTAGGTTCAACATGAATTAGGCATTTGTCCCTTGAGAGCAGCAGAGTGAGATGAGAACAAGGGAGAGGAATGGCTTCGATGGTGACCATGCATCTGGTTTGGGCAAAGAATGAGCAAAAGGAGAGTGAAGCAATCATGGGGCCACATGTTAGTGTTTCACTGACCTTGTGGACTTGCTGTAGTGAAGGTTTTAAACAAGTCGATAGCATGTACAATCCATGAAAGATCAGCAAAGACATTTTATTGGGAGTAGCATTTAAGAGCATGAGTGATAATGAAAAAATAGGGTAACCTTGGTATTTCGAAATGTGTTTATATGCAAAATAGTGGCCTTTCTGGTACAATTCATCCTTAGTTGGCTGGGAAAGAATTAGCAGTTCTAGAACATATTCACTTTAAATAACTTTGACCTTCTTCCTACTCTAAACCGCGCTGTCCCAACTCCAGATAATCAGAGAAAAATAAACAAGGAGAGATATAGGCCAAGTATAGTTGTGGCGACTCTGGTTCTCAACACACGAAAGGGAATTTAACAGGGCAGCCCTCAAGTTTCTACTCCAGTTTGCTCAGAGTAAACCAGAAACAGAAGTCCAAGTTTTCACGTGTCACTAAAACTCTGAGTCCATTACTCAGTCAAGTTCCAGTTCTCTTTTCCTCCTTGCACCTCAACTGAGGCCTCTGGCCAAATCCTCATGTCACTCTCTCCAGGCACAATTCAAGGATACAACCTCGCTACAGATCTATCTGAAGATACTTCTTGGCCAGAGATACAAGATACATCAGCATGTTTTTGTAGCGGTGTTCCCAAACTGCCCTGCTACATCTTGTTTCCACAATAAATTTTTATACTCTAGTTTTTAATGTGTTTGTACAAGATATATGAAACATTCAGAAATAGGCCAGTTTCCAAAGAGTCAGAAAGGAATGTGGATGGTAATCCAAATCTAAGCCATTCCTTTCTCTGAATATTCTCTTACACTTTCTTAAAGTTTTGTTTTTCTGATTATAAAAGTAAAACATGCCCATTGTAGACAATTTTGAAAATACACTACAGTTTATAAAAGTAACCAATAATTTCATAATTGTAATTAATTATATACATAATTATATTAAGTATTTAATCATAATTACTTAATATATGAATATTATTTTCCATGTATAATTAATATAATTGTGTTATATATCATTAAATAACTGATATTACATAAGCTAGAGTTAACTGATGCTGGAATTTGAGTTTAGATCTTTCAGTAAACACATACTTTTTTTTTTTTAATTTATTTATTTTCAGAGAGAGGAGAAGGGAGGGAGAAAGAGCAATGTATGGTTGCCTCTCACATGGCCCTCATTGGGGACCTGGCCCGCAACCCAGGCATGTGCCCCGACTGGGAATCAAACCGGGACCGCCTGGTTCCCAGCCTGCGCCCAATCCACTGCGCTACACCACCTGGGCAGTAAACACATACTTTAAAAGTAAATAATGAGTACTTCTCTAGATGACTAAAAGTTCCTTGTAAACATTCTTTACTGGCTTCCCAACATTCTGCCACAGGCTCCTATACTAGGATTCTGTCTTTGCACATTTCCAGCTTGTGCTCCTGCTCTGGAATCTGACTACTTCCTGCATTGCTGCCGGGCTTGGAAGTGGAAGTGGTGCAATGATAAACCAGGGTCATAATGAAAAGACAGGCATGTGGAAGAAAGTAAGCACATGTGAGTAAGGACTGGATGCAAAGAATGTGGGCCATTAACCTTGCTGATAGAACAATGCAATATAAGGGCCAAGGGAACACCTTAGGCATCGGGAACTATGATTAAACTGTGGATTATAAACCTTAACAATAAATCCTCCTGATTCTTTAAATACCCTCACTTTTCCTTTTATATTCTATTCATCCTTCAATATACAGCTCAAGACTATGAAATGTCCCTTGCCTAGTGCCTCACAATGCAATATAATTTCTGAACTCCTTTAGCACATTGTACCATTCTGCCAGAGAAGTTTGCACTCAACAGTATTAATGCTTCTTTTATAATTTATACATATTGCCAAACAGAGCTTAGAACATAGATCTTTCAGCAAGTAGTTGTTAACTACTTTGATAAATTCATGAGGAACATTTTTTACAGATATTTGAAATATTTCACTACTCATTAATTTTAGATTTCCCCTGGATTGCAAGCATTATCTCAAATGTTTCCATTAACCACACATCATCACTTCCTTTAATTTTCTGAAATTCTAAACTCAAATAATTCAGCTGAAGAAAAAATAATTTAAATAAGAAAAGGGCAGCCTTGTGTTATATTTGCTAACCAAATGTGCCCTCACTCCAAGTTCAAGTCACTTTGTCCTTGTGCTCTTGCCCATGTTCCATGGCTGCCTTCTACCAGATGTGCTCATTCTGTCTGATGAGTACCCAGGTTCCCTGTAGAAATGGTGCAGAGGGTTTCAGGAATTTCCTCTGCAGAGGCACAGAGGGAGAAATAATGACATTCTGCTGTGCAGTAAAACATGAGGGGCAATACAGAACCAGCCAAGAATGCTGTCTTATGCATATTTTACCAAGATAATAACTACAAGATTTCAGGGGTTAAAACACAAGATTATTCTCATGATTCCTAAATATGCTGCATGTGACCAATTTTTTATTAACTAAAGAGCTATTTTTCAAACTTACAAGCTGATCAGTGAATTCTTTTTGAGTTAAAATTGTTCTGCAAGCCCAAATCATGCCTTTTTGGGGTGTGCCGAAGAGTAAGTCATTTTATTTTCATTAGTTTTAATTCCTATGTACATCCCCCACAAAAGAGGAAGATAAATATTTTTTCTCCTCATTTATCATTATTTTTTCAGTCTCCTTTAGTACAAGATCCTTTCAAAACACGTGTTTCCTTAACATTGTTACTTAAATGTAACATTGTACTGTCCTTTGCTAACAAAACCCTTACCCTAAGAGAAAACCATTTCTTACAAATGGCATGTGTAACTTTAAGACAATGACATAAATGTACAGAAGTTTTCAGAAGTGCTACTGGAGAAAAATGTATATCTAGCAAGCCATTTTTGCTGTAAATATGTCTCCCTCTTCGTTATTACTATCCACAAAAGGCTTAGATGCTGCTTTTATCTAGCTCACAAAATCCTCTTAAAATTCAGGCATTGAAGATATCCTTGATGGACCCATTGAAAAAGCCAGTAACAAACTATTTTTTCACCGTACTAGCATCAGTGGAGAACATTTGGCAGAGTACAGCTGTCACTCGAGCCCCTGAGCACTGCAAGGTGAATGATGCAAGGACAAAAGTTTACAGTCAAGGATAATCCTAAAGAGCAAGCTTACAAGTTGTGCATCGGATGTGGGCATAAGCAGTAAAACTTGAGAGTAAAATAATCATTGAATGGCCTCAGCCATGCATAAATAAACTAAGTTTTTATGCAAATACTTTATTAACATATGCTGATACCCAGAAACATTCTTAAAAAATTCCTTTTTATGGATTGCTTTTTTTTAAAAAGCAATGCATGCATCTTTTTCTTTAAAAGCTGAAGTTTTAAAGATTTCTATACTATTGGCATTTGGCTTACACTGGCATTATTTCAGAACATGAAATTAAGAGGAAACACACATAGCATGTAAAACATCTTCCAAAGTCACTACTCTATGTCATTCACCTGCATGCGGCATATCAGAAGACCTGCCTTAATTTTGGCATCTGCATAAAATAATATTTCAAGAAAACCACTATATGAGCAAAATACCAAGCTTACTTACAGCACTTGATAAAATGATAGTGAGACATCTTTCCATCTCAGAGAGAAATCTTGCTACAGGTTCCAGCATTCTCTTCTGTTTTAACTGTCGATCCCAGGAAATGCATTATTTAGAGCCCTTACTCAGGTAACAGTTTACCTCAGGATGCATTATTGAACTGAGGCTCTGTTCCATGGTCATGCACAAAGCTTGAAACTCATTCTCATTCAGCAGCTGGAGTTAAGATAAAGCCTCTCCGTGGGTCTGGAGCCACCACTGCTGCACGTGCTATTGTAGTGCCCGTGATTGACAAGGCTCCTAGTGCCACAATCCCGGGAATAGTCTGTTCTAATTGGTGCTCACAGGCTGGCACATTCTGCCGGCACCGAGGTGTGCTGCAGTGCGGCTCTCCCAGTCCTGCCTGTTAATGGCTTTTCAATAGCTTTCAAATGGCAGCAAACTAGATGATGAGTGGGCTGGAGGAAAGCAACTAAGGAGGATCCTAAATCTTATTTGTGCACATCGTCCATGAGCCAAATGTGACCAGATTCTTAGCTGATGGCAGAGCTGATTATTTTTAGTTGCCACCAGTTGCTGTGTGTGAAGAGGAAATTGATAGCAGGATCTCAAAATAACCACCTCTTAGAATCAGGGGTCTTTTGATCTGAAGAAATTATATTTCATAACCCATCTTTTTGGTATAGTGTGCAGAATGTAAAACTTGAATTATCCACCAAAAGCTTTTGGTTTTCATGGCTTTACAAATTTAGAATTCTGCTACCTCTGCAGACTGCAATGAATTTCACTGTACAACCCTGTGAAGTAAGTCTGACTGAACTGCAATCAAAAAGAAAGAAATATAAGGTATTCAAGGGTTATTACAATGAAAATAAATATCACACTCATAATGCAATAACAAGGTTAACCAAAGAAAAAGGTCACATTTAAGTTACTTACAAAGGCAAATTCATTTTTCCCACAAATTGATACATTTTGATCTCTGAAAGTGAATTGACATAGTTTAAAATTTGTGTTTTGGATTTTGAAGGCATTGCAAAGGCAGATATGAACTGCATGTTAAACATGCACATTATACAATGGTAGAAGTCTAGGTCTTGGATTATCTTACTAAGCAAAACTTGAAGAGTAGTGCTTTTATTAAACATAATGATTTTAAATTTCAAATCTATGCAACAAAGGGTCATGACAAATTTTCACTAAGGAATCATTCCCACCATGTTAGTAGTGTGATGTATATAAGTTCATGGTTTAGATTAGGATGGCTTGAATTCAAACCCAGATTCTACCACTATGGACAAGGTATTTAACCTCTCAGAGCCTCAGTTTCCTCATCTACAGATGGGAAGTACAATTCCAAACCCTTATTCTGAATGTTGGAAAGATGCATATAAAAACTCTAGCTTATATTATTGGTGTTCAATAAAAAGTTGCTAATAACATTAACAAGGAAAAAATATTTAGCCATACATCAAATGACTGCAATGAACACTTTAACTTGTTTTCCAAGAAAAAGAATGAGGATTTTCAACCTTCATCAGTAATATATATTATTCATTTATTCATTCATTCCATAATTAATTATTGAGAATTAGTATTATGCAAGTCACCATTTTAAGTGCTTTTCAGAAATAAAATTATGTCAAAACCTAGCCTTTTTATACAGGAATACAGTCAATTATTTAAGTTTTTGTGTGTTTTAAAATGCTCCCTAAAAACATCCAACCAAGATGGAGGCATAGGTAGACACACTGTACCTCCTCAAAAACCAAAAGAAGGACAAAAACAAATTTAAAAACAAAAAACAACCAGAACTGACAGAAAATTGAACTGTATGGAAGTCCAACAACCAACGAGTTAAGGAAGAAACATTCACCCAGACCAGTAGGAGGGGTGGAGACGGCAGCTGGGTGGAGAGCACTCACAACAAGGCAGCGGCTGGAGGACCAGTGTGGCCAAGTGGCAGCTGGCAGGCCATGTGAGGTGGTGGCTTGTGGACCAGGCGGTCCCCATTCACGTGCAGATAAATGGAGAGGAACAACTGGGAAGCTAGACAGACTACACAACCCAGACTTCCGGTACCAGGAAATAAAGCCTCAAACCTCTAACAGAAAACACTTGTGGGGGTTGAGGCAGCAGAAGAGAATCCCAGCCTCACAGGAGAGTTCATTGGAGAGATCCACAGGGTCCTAGAACATACACAAACCCACCCACGTGGGAATCAGCATCTGAAGGGCCCAATTTGCTTGTGGGTAGCCATGGAAGTGACTGAAAGCCTGCAGAGAGCAGAGCAAGCAGTACTGTTCCCTCTTGGACCCCTCCCCCACATACAGCATCACAACGCAGCCACATGGGCTGCCCCGCACTGCTGAATACCTAAGGCTCTGCCCCTTACTACATAATAGGCATGTGGAGACTAAAAAATAATAATAATAAAATAGCCCCAATGAAAGAACAGTTCAAAGCTCCAGAAAAAACATAACTAAGCAATGAAGAGATAGCCAACCTATCAGATGCACAGTTCAAAACACTGGTAATCAGGATGCTCCACGAACTCACTGGGTACTTCAACAGCATAAAAAAGACCCAGGCAGCAATGAAGGTTGAATTATGTGAAATAAAGAAAAATCTACAGGGAACCAGGAGTGACAGGAAGGAAACCAGGACTCAAATCAACGATTTAGAGCAGAAGGAAGAAAGAAACATTCAACCAGAACAGAATGAATAAACAAGAATTCAGAAAAATGAGAAGAGGCTTAGGAACTTCCAGTACATCTTTAAACATTCCAACATCCTAGTTATAGGGGTATCAGAAGGAGAAGAGGAACAGCAACAAATTGAAAACTTATTTGAACAAATAATGAAGGAGAACTTCCCCAATCTAGCAAAGGAAATAGACTTTCAGGGAGTCCAGGAAGCCCAGAGAGTCCCCAAGAAATTGGACCCAAGGAGGAACCCACCAAGGCACATCATCATTAGATTACTCAAGATTAAAGACAAGGAGAGACTCTTAAAAGCAGCAAGAGAAAAGGACACAGTTACTTACAAAGGAGTTCCCATAAGCCTATCAGTTGATTTCTCAAAAGAAACCTTACGGGCAACAAGGGGCTGAAAAGAAGTATTCCAAGTCATGAAAGGCAAGGACCTACATCCAAGATTACTCTATCCAGCAAAACTTTCATTTAGAATGGAAGGGCAGATAAAGTGCTTCCCAGATAAGGTCAGGTTAAAGGAATTCATTGTCACCCAGCCCTTATTATATGAAATGTTAAAGGGACTTATGTAAGAAAAAGAAGATAACAAATATGAACAGTAAAATGACAACAAACTCACAGCTATTAAAAACTGAACCTAAAAAAACAAAAACAAACTAAGCAAACAACTAGAACAGGAACAGAATCATAGAAATGGACATCACATGGAGGGTTATCAGTGACGGAGTGGGAGGGGGAGGGGGAAAGGTACAGGGAATAAGAAGCATAAATGGTAGGTAGAAAATAGACAGGGGGAGGTTAAGAACAGTATAGGAAATGTAGAAGCCAAAGAACTTATATGTATAACCTGTGGTCATGAACTAAAGGGGGGGGATGTGGGTGGGAGGGGGTTGTGCAGGATGGAGGGGAATAAAGGGGAAAAATAAAGGGGACAATTGTAATAGCATAATCAATAAAATATATTAAAAATAAAATTAAAATAAAATATATTAAAATAAAATGGTCCCTAATAAAATAGAAGACACAACTATTTATGTCTGCCATCCAGAAAGCAAGGTTTTCTCCTTTTACCTGAATACAAATCCTTCATATATGTGCACAGTAATTTTGAGTTTATGTGAATTTTGTCCAGTGTCTCTTTGAGGAAAGTGCTATCAATCTAGATACTGCTCCTCTTAACACACGGGTATTAATGGCACAAAAGCCACTTTCTCAGGCCCTCTTTTTCCCAGAGCTGGCTGGACCCCCCAAGCATGACTGACCCTAATTGTTCTATGAGCCTTTATCCTCAGGACTAGAAAATACTGGAAGTGCCCTGAGGCCAGAGGCTCTGGGAACCCATGAAACAGGACAAAACAGACCACAATGACCACTGGACCCTGCACGCAAAGATAACATAGAAACAAGCTGCAGACTAACTGAAACATCCTGCTCTACAACCACACCATTACCAAGAAAAACTCACGGCCCCCACCCCTCAGTGCTGGTGCTGGTGCATTTCCATTTCCACACCTAGCGCTTCCCTTCTCTTGGGAAAGTAAAAATAACCCTTTACTCTCTGCACGTTCTTCTCTTTGTGAATTCTTTCACAGCCCACGTCATTCACCACCCTAACGGGTATGTTGTTTACATACCTTTCTTAAATACATGATTTCCTTAGTTTTCTGAAAATGAAATGCTGCCATATAGTTATCTCAATAAACATCTTCATGCAAATGAGTTCTATGACACCATCTACTCTTTGAATGGAAAAAAGAAATTATATGAGCCAAAGAGAAGCATAGTGTGTGCTTAGCAAAAAAAAGTTATTGAAAATATGATTGATTTGCACCCTAAAAATGTTATTCCATGATTAAACTCTGCTCTTCTAAGGACTCTGGCCAACTCCTCTGTAAGCAGTGATATCGCTCCCCACACTGCAGGGGCTCATTTCCAAATGTATTTGTTACTCATTAACTCATTTATTCCATAAGTAGTTGACAAGTCATTGCTTTTGCTATTTGACATACATTGAGAAGGATTACTTCATTCTTGCCTTCAAATTGCTTACAGTCTAGTGAAATACATACAATTAATCAAGGCAGCACAGTGAAATGTGCTAGAAATTACAAAACAGGAAACAGACTTCTAAAACAACCAATAGAAGCTAAAGGAAGCTATCAAAAAAAATTATTCTTAGTATTATGAAAGTACTTAGAATCTGCTTCACATATGTGAATCTTATATATACATAATTCCCCAGACTCAGAAGTTCATCTTTTTGTCTCTGGAAACAACAAATCCATGATCAAAACACTGGTAAAACTATGTTTAACCACGTAGAAATACATCTTTACATTTTTATCATTATCAAATAATTCATTTAAAATGCAGGCATTAATACAGGTGGAAAGTAATTTTGGATCTGTTAACTTCACTGTCTTTTTAAAGTACAAAAATAATGTTAATTTAAAATTGATTATGTTTTTTTATTGTTGTCCAAGTACAGTTGTCTCCATTTTCCCCCTACTCCAGCGACCTCCACCTCCCACCCTCAATCCTACCCACCTTCAGCTTTGTCTATGTGTCCTTTATACATGTTCCTTGATAATCCTTCCTCCTTTCCCCCCATTATCTCCTCCCACGTCCCCTTTGGTTACTGTCAATTTGTTCTTAATTTCAATGTCTCTGGTTATATTTCGCTTGCTTGTTTGTTTTGCTAATTAGGTTCCACTTAAAGGTGAGATCATATGGTATTAGTCTTTCATCACCTGGCTTATTTCACTTAGTATAATGCTCTCCAGTTCCATCCATGCTGTCATGGAGGGTAGGAGTTCCTTCTTTCTTTCTGCTGCATAGTATTCCATCATGTAAATGCACCACAGTTTTTTGATCCACTCATTTACTGATGGGCTTTTAGGTTGCTTCCAGCACTTGGCTATTGTAAATTGTGCTGCTATGAACATTGGGGTGCATAGGTTCTTTTGAATTAGTGTTTCATGATTCTTAGGGTATAGTCCCAGCAATGAAATTGCCAGATCAAAAATTTCTTGATCTCTGCCCATCCCTACAAAACTCAACTCAGTGGAGGACATAACATGATCATTCCAAGGTTCTTTGAAATGTTAAATATAATACTAGAGAGAGTAATGATGGTAGCAATGAAAGACCTCGATTGCATTATATACTGTTAATAATTTATATATTTTGCAGAACATGATCAAGTACAAAATGAAATCATACATTTGAAAGCAGGGGTTGTTTTTAATTGTTACAAAACTTACACATTAATAAAGTACAAATATTTTATTATCTTTCAGAATTATTACAATGAAAAATTTTTCTCACCAAGTGTCATACATAGTATTTCAAAAGCAATTTGTAATAGTAAGGAAATTCCTTTTTTTCTTTTATATACCAAACCATATTTCTAATAAATAACAAGTAATTTTTTTAAATGTTAGCATCATGAAACACCAGATTTCTTCAAATAAGGCTTAATTATTTTCCAGCACCACTAAAAAAAACTAAAATGAGTCTAGTGACAATCACTTAAAAATTACACACTTGCTTATTATTAAATATGTTTTAAAGTGGGATATGTGTAATACATAGCTTCAAGTAATTTTTCTAGTAAAAACTCACAGGTTATATACTACTCCATTTAGACTCTTATTTGGCAGAATCTACTATTTATGCCAATTTTTTGTAATCACTAAATCTAATAGTTCTGCATTTTTCACACTTTATTACATGATGGAATTAAAATTCAAGTTTACAAATACCACTAGTTTAGGTATGGTGTATATACATGTGTTACTTATACAAAAATTCCAGATGAGACTATAATCACATGCACAAATTGTCTATAATGCACATTCAAGCTTTGTGACACAGGCTTCATTGTCTCTGCTCTGGGAATAGGTTGGGGCTTACAAATATTAGACTTCGATGAAGCAAATCACACACAGTTTAGGGAATGTGACACACAGGTGGCCCACACAAATGGCTGGGAATTAAATCCATAGTATAATCTGTCACAAATATTGACTGCTTCTGGGTAGATGAAGTCAAGCCCTTCTCTCATGGGAACAATTCTGTGGCTTAATAAATTAAGGCCTTTTTCTGAAGGCTGCAAAGAAGGAAAGATGTGAGTTGTCAAGAAGAAAAGGGCATAAATCAACTTGGTTCTCACTAGAAAATTAGTCTTACTGGTCATCCCCCAAGTGCCTCAGGACCAGGATCAAGCCTGTCTTGCCTGATGGATCAGATCCCTGCCTTTCTGATCATGTCCCCTTCCATAGTCCGCTAACTGTTGGGGCTGACCTCGATTTCAGCCAGTCTATTAAACCACTGATAGTCAAATTCAGGACTTCCAACCTTCAAACAGTCTCACGAGTCTCTTGCCAGAACAAGTGGACATTTAATTTAGTTGTAGGCAACAGTGGGGTGAACAGAGAAGAAAACTGTAATATAGATCTGCATTGCTGAAAAGAAAAGTGAACTGATCTCTCTGGGTCAGCAGAGCAATAAGGATGCTAACTCAACTCAGCATTGCTTCAGTGCCTAAGTGTAAATATATATTATAAGGGCTAGAAATAACTCATTTATACTGATATTTTCATAGAACAGCAATGTAAAATTAAAAAAGAAAACAATTTTAAAATTACTCCAAAGAAGACTGAAAAGTGTCCTTTATATAATGCAGTATAGGGTAATACAATAACATATATATGTGCACTGAAATGGACATATATCTCCATACACCATATGAAATGTTCTGATTGTCTTCTGGCTAACTACATTCCCTTTGTGATTTTTTTTCTCTCTAATCAAAATGAAATGCTCTGAATTCTAATGAGTATCAATTAAATTATCTAGGAAAGAAACTTTGTAAAACATTTGCAAATTTATTCACTTGAATGTTAATACCGGTTTGAAATATCTCCAGCATATGTGTTAAAATGCTCTAGGATGGCATTTGCCCATTTTCAGGTATTGGTTTACCTCACCAAACTGTGACCCAAACAAGAGGTTTCATATCTTCACTGTAAAGAAAAAATGGACAGTATTAGTTTATGTTTTTATCACTGTGCCTAGGTTTATGTGCATGTGTGTAATACGATTGCATGTATGCAAATCATAAAGTATGGTCTGCCTTGTTGTTTAATCCATTTGAGGGAGTTACTAACTTTATGTAACAAGGGAGAAAATCAAGTGAATGAACTTTTATGGATGATGAAGATTAACATAGAGATCAGTGATGACCTAAGAGAGAGAGTTGAAAAATAAGGCTCAAATTCCTGGGAAGATCTACATGCAACTGTCACCCAGAAGGCAGTATCTGAAGTACTTTAATGGCCTGAAAGATAATCTTGATATTCTTAAAAAGGATAAAAGGAAGTCTGGAATAGTTAAATTTGGAGCCTCTCCTTCAACTTTCACAATTGATGTGGTCCTTTAAAATATGACTTTTTAGTTGAACTGTGTTCTTATCTACAATTTAACCACACGTGCATGGGCTGTATATACACTACTTATTTATTCAATTTCTATGCATTTTTAAAATTAATTTGGGACCCATATAACCTACAAACTCTTCTCAACTTAGAGAGAGTGATATAGCTCTGGGGAGATTTAGAGAATTTCCACTCCACACTCATTTGTTCATATTTCAGAGTGATGAAGTTGGTAACTTTCTCCTCTCCTCTATGAAGAGGATTTGTTTACATTCATATTCTTTCTCTTTCAAAAAATAGGAAGATGTGCCAAAAGCATATAAGAGCTTAGTTTTCTAATTCTGTGGTTTGTCTCCTGTGCTACAACCCACAGCCATGTCGGGCATCGTCTTGTGGGGACTGGGGCTCAGAAATCCCAGTGCTTGGATGCTCTGTGAAGAGAAAACAATCTGTTTCTGATCCATGGCCTCATGTTTCCTATCAGAAGCTTTCTGTCCTTTACTGTTAACTCCTCTCCTCTTCCTCCCTTTTCTCCTTATCTCTGTCTCTACCTTTCTCTCTCCTTAACACTCATGTGGGTGATTGGAGGAACTTCTTAGAATGAAGCAATAATCACAAGTACATTCTGCCTATACTGGGGAGGCTAATGAATCCCTAGAAGAATGACACATTCCATCACCAAGGGTTCTCCACTGGTTCACCATCTTTACGTTCACATCAGTGAACGTGCCTGGATAATAATTGTGTCTCTGGCACTCCTGGAGGGTCAGGCCACATGTTTGAGGTTGAAATTCCTCTGATAAAAAAAATGTAGACAATAATACCTACTGCACAGGAATCTTATTCACAGACTAGGTACTCAACAAGTATATTTCCAACCATTATTTTCAGAACATTTTATGTACTCCTGATATTTTATTGACCTAATGCTATCATTATATTAATAAAAAGTTATTATGTGATTTTCCCTGAATACATCACCAGCCTTTGGTACAGACTTGTCTGTATCAATTACTTATAAAACCCATGAATGGTAAATATCTATTCCATGTTTACTATATGACAGGCACTAAAAACATAACTCCAGAGAATTCTATCAATTCTGGAAACAGTTGTGCATTGTGTGTACGAAGGCTATGAATCAGACTAGACATTGCCATATGGAGCTTATGAAGATTATAAACTAGGAAATATAAATTATGGAAAAATTATCAATGGTATTATAAATGCATGGTGTTATGGGGCAGATGATCAAAGTTTAATGATTTGGAGCATGTTCCTGAAGAAGTGGTACCTAAGCAGACAATTGCATGTGGATACAAAGAAATCGGGTAAAGAAAATGGGCAGAGGGAATGTGGGGATGTTTATGATATGCTCAGATTTTTAAAAAAAGTTTCATATGGCTAAAGGAGAAGTGCATGGAATGGCCAGGTGAGAGGTGAATCTAGAGAAGTCATCAGAGGCTAGATTGGGGGCAAGGAGGAAGGTGATTTTATTTCTTCTCAGAAATCATAAAGAGATGGGAGATTTTAATGCCAAAGAGGGAGATGATTTGAAACTCATGAATACCTAACTGATTAGAGCTGATTAGAGTGATTGGAGCAGAAAGCCATGGGAGGACCCAAAGCAGATTGAATAGCTCCGGTGGCCAGAGTGAAGGCAATTATAAGCAAGAAGAGCAGAGAGCATGTCCTTCTCCAAGCAAAACAGAAGTTCCTCCAATGCCTATGCGAAAACCCCTTCCCTGTTTCTGTCTGTTTCTTTCTAAGTTTCTCTCTTCACATTCCTCACCAGCCCTTTCCCCAGTGTCCTCAAAGGGCAGACTATCTAATGTGCTATTCCTTTCATTTATCTTATGTCACCAATCCTAGAAGTATCTCTTCTCTAGAAGCCCAAATTCCAAAAGTTCTGGCCCTAGAACTGGCATCAGAAAAAATGAGTTTAGGATGCCAAAGTACTTGAAATATTCTCCTTAGTACTGGATTGGCCAAAAAGTTAGTTTAGTTTTTATTGTATGATGGCTCTAGTAGTGTTTAGTTGTCTTTAACTTTAATCTAAACAATTTTGTCAGACTGTATTGTGACAGCTGTCATATCAGTGTGCATTTAAAAAAATCAAAATTGATGAATTTTTGTGCATTTTAATATTGATGATGGAAGAAAAAAGCAACATTTTTGATGTATTATGCTTTATTATTTCAAGAAATGTAAAAACACAACTGAAATGCAAAAAAAAAGAAGAAGACGCGTGCTATGTATGGGTGCAGTGCAAGGGGCTGTGCTCTGACTGATCGAATGTGTCAAAAGCAGTTTGTGAAGTTTCTTGGTACTATTGACATTTTGGTCAAATAATTCTTTGCTGTGGGTCTGTCTTATGCATTGAAAGATGTTCAGCAGCACCCCTGGCCTCTATCCACTAGAAGCCAATAGAAGGAGATAGCCGGCATACTCAAAATACCCAAATGAGTAAAGTTATTGGTGAAAATGAAAAATGTTTTTTATTTTATAGAAAAACCTAAATGGGCTTGATGACCTCCCAATATTTTTCAGCACTCCTTCCTCTCTTCTTCAGTATAGCTTCAATCTCAAACATCAGAACAGTCCTAAAATGCAAGTAGTCAAAAAATAAATATATATATTGATATTCCCTCTAGCACTTCCAAAATATCCATATTAGTTGAAAAAAATTAAATTATAAATAAACTTCTACATAAACAGTTCTAAGAAGTAACTTCAAACTTTGATTTGATTAGAGCTTGATTTTATATAGCAAACAATGAAAAGGTGTTTATTATGTGCCCAGCATAATTCTAATTACTCTGGAGGTATCAAGTCATTTAATTTTCATAAGAGACCTATGCAGTAGGCACTAGTATTTTTTTAACAAAGGAATAAACTGAGGCACAAAGACTAAGCAGATGTCCCAGATCGCAGAGCCATAAGAGCACAGGACTCACCAAGGCTTCCAAGCCACAGCATCCGCCAAACACTTAACCACCAGCATACCACCTCCTGCTTGGTGGTCATGCCTGTTTTAAAAAACTTTGATTCTTGAGCATGCCAGGGACCCTCAGTCTTTAGCACACATTTCTACTTCTGTCTGGCACATTCTCTACTTCCTTTCTCACACCCCAAACTTCTTCATCTGATTAACTTCACTCTATATATTACATACATATAGAGGGGGAGGAGAGAGAAAAGGATGATGCACATAGCAAAGACTTCTAATGAAAAGAGGTGCAGAAGACAAGAAAGTGGGTAAAATGAGGGAGGAAATAAGCACTCAGGAATCAAAGGCAGGTAAGTTGCCTCCCTTTCTGTGTCTTGCACCCCTTTGTTCTTTGTTTAGGTGAGCTGCACTGATTTATTGCTTCAGTGCCTACTGCACTCCATTCTAGTGTATTTATGTCCTTCATGGGTTTCCTCTAAAAATGCTAATATGATGCTAATACAATGATGTTCTACTCTTACACCCTAGATTATACATCATGGCAGAGGTTGCAGTGTGCAGGATTAGTCAACCATAAATGTAAAGAGAAGGGAAATCTTAACAAAATATTTACACATAGGAAGTAGGAATTCATAGAGGAAAGAGAGAGATATTTTTATATATGGGATGTAAGGGAGGTAGAGAAGAATGGAATTTTAGATTCTCATAAAATAAACTGCTAAGCTATAGCAACTATAATAGACTTTTTAAAATTTAACATATTATAGCTGCTAGCAATTACATGTAGGCTGATAATAATATAGAATCACTTGCAGAGCACAGGGAATATTGATACACATCTCTAGACCCCAATGTAGAGGTATTAATTAAGTGGTTTAAAGTTGGTTACAGTATAACTGGGTATGAAGAAATATCACTGAAATAAAAGTCTCACATGAACCTGATGGGGGATATTTTAAGGGTGTGAAATATATGATTTCATTTACATGAAATTCAAGAGCAGGGAAATGTAATTTATGATTATAGAAGTTTTAAAAAGGGAGCACAAGGGAACTTTCTAGAATAGCGGAAATGTTTCTTTTGATCTGGATGGTGGATATGAAAACATGGAGAGATATAAAGATTTAATGAGATGTAAGATTTGTGCATTTTACCTTATCCAAATTATACCTAACTTTTTAAATTGTTGCAAAAACTGATAATAGTTCATAAGACAACAGCAAGAAGTATAGCAAAAGAAAGATTTCCAAGGCACATACGGTTAAGGTAGTTCACTGAGTGACGCACTCCAAATTTTATGCCAATGTATACACAAAAAATACAGTACTCTCTGTGCCTTTCAAGTGATTTCCTAGCATTGTAAATAGGCAATTATAATACAATACTGTCAATGCAAAGGTGAACTATAAACAGGGCATCGTGGAAGCATAGAAGAGGTAAGAAAAGATGGTTCCCAGGAGGGGGCATGTCCAGCAAAGTCATGGTGCATTGAAGCTGCTATCAACCAGTTGATATTCTGGAATATTTGCATTGAAGATATGAAGTGCCTAGAGTTGAACCTATAGAGATGGATAGGGTAAACCACAAAGCACACTGCATATAGTATAAAAAGCTTCATCATCTCTGCCAGGTTTATTTACTCTGGAATCCCATAAAGTCCCATAAACTAACAGGAAAGGGCCCATAAATTTTCAAAGGGGTCCCTGACCCCCCAAAATGAAGACCTGTCTTGAAGCTAATGGAGAGTGGCTCGCAGATTTGAAACAGGTGAGTTAAATCATGGGACTCTGAAAAGGACAGATTTGAGGAAGATAAGATGGACAGAGGGGAAGTAAATTAAAAGCTCTTACATCAGTCCAGCCAGAGATGATAAGGGCTTGAAACTGAGTACTGGCAGAGAAGAAAGAGCAGACTGAATAAATTCCCTGGAAGTGATAATTTGGATATTGCCAGAATGGGAAGTGAGATTCAGCATGAGAGAAAAAGGGAGAAACTGACTGGTTGCCAGGTTTCTTAGTGCTTGTGTGTTTGGTGAGGTCATCAGCAGGATAAGAGAGATGCAGGAAGCAGCAGAGTGGAAGACAGTGAAGTGATTTGGAGTATATATAGTATTCAAAGTATATATAGGAGTCGTTCAAATTGTCTTGACCTTCTATCCCCATAAAACCATCATTCATTAATTAAACAAATATTGATAATGCTCCTGCTGTTCACAGGGCTTCTGCTGGTGCTGGAGAGAATACACCCCGGTCTCCAATGATTTCTTCTTTTATTGTTCTCTTAATTCTTTTTATGGGGTCTATACTATGAGACACATGTTCACCAACTCAAAGGTCTCTGGACTCCATCTTTTTTCATTTCTCTTGGAGGTACTGGCAGGCAATTCAATCCTCCATCCGCTCTCTCCTCCCTGAAATCAGGGGGGTAGGACTGAAAGTTCCAATCTTCCAGTCACATGGTTGGCTCCTCTGGCAATCAGAGCCCCATCCTTAGGTGCTTTCTAAAAGTCTCCTCAATAACATAGCAAGAGACAGCTTTATGGTTTCATCCCTTAGGAAGTTCCAAGGATTTTAGGAGCTCTGTGCCAGAAATGGGAACAAAGACCAAGTACCTATTGCCTATAATTCATAATATGGCAGTTACAAAAGCCACTATTGTGAGTAAGATCACCATGAGACATGTATCAATTAGAGAAAAAAAAATGTCCTAGAGCCAAATCCTAGAGTGGAGATACCACAAGTATAAAAATAAAAGTAAAATGACATATATGAAAAAAAAAGATAGAAGTAGGGAGAAATATTTTCCCCAAGCTCAATAGTTTGGTCTACTTACATTACATCAAACATACTCCTTTGGTACAACATAAATTTTAGATTTCTTCATCTTCCTCCACTAAACTATGAATTCAGAGACTTAGCCTTACTTATCTTTGGATCCTCCCTGACTGGCACATGGTTGTTTAATCAATCCATTAATAAAATAACATAGCCCTGGCTGGTATGGGTCAGTTGGTTGGAGCGTTGTCCATTAACTGAAAGGTTGCAGGTTCAATCCCTGGTCCGGGCATGTGCAATTCCTGTTCCAGGAGCTGTAAGTGGGCAACCAACTGATGCTTCTCTCTCTCCCTCTCTCCCTTCCTCTCTCCCTTCTCCTCTCTCTCTGAAAGCAATGAAAAAATGCCCTAGGGTGAGGATAAAAAAATTTAAATAACATATATGGTACACAATTAAGATATAATAGTATGGGGGTTTTACTAATAAGTTCATTTAAGCAGTACTTTATCTTTCCTCTGACATTTTCCTGTATTTTCATATCTAATTAAAATATAAGGAGATAATGGATTAGGTTCTAATAGTACTTTTCTTTCTGCATCTTCAGGGGCAGAGGGAAGAATCTCCAGCTTAAATCATTCAAAGACTGGAGAACCAGGAGAAAAGGACAGCTGCCTGTGATCGGATTCCCAAGTCATTACCATCATCTAATCCATCACCAAACGGTAAGATTAACCTAAAAAAGAAGATAGAATAAGTACTATTCACTAAATGTTTTCTCAACTATCAAAAGCATATACTATAACCGTGAATAAATTAGAAGCCCCAGGATAAATGTCATTGTAGTTAGTTCAAAACATTTCATTTTGTTTTGAATGCCTGCTAATTGATTCTGTTCCTCAGACACAAAATACAGAGAAGGTGAATAGGTCTTCTTAATGTCCACTGTATATTCAATTTTCATTTTAGCATGTTACTCTTCAAATATTCAATTTAATAATGACTTACTTAAAGACTATCATGTAAAAAATCTTTTCCCAAAAGGCTAACTTGGATAAGATGATGAACAAAAGTGCACAGGTCCCATTCCCAAGTAATTTACAGACCTTGGAGGAAGGAAGGCAGATATGAAAATCTTAGCTAAATTTGGCACGACTGTTTATGCCAAATCAAAGTGGTTTTATGCAGTGCTATGAGAACACTGAAGAGAGAGTAATTCATTCTGATTAGGCATAAAAGAGACTCATCTGAGCTAAGAAAGATAGATAGATAGGAAGTCCAAATTACAGAATGACGTAACCAGATTAGGAAAGAGAGAGGGGCATACTTTATTTTTATAGTAATAAAATGTCCCGCATGGAGGCCTGTAGATAACAGTTATGTTGTTTGGAAAATAAATCCAGAACAATCTGAATGTCTCTGGCCACTAATCTAATTTCTGTCTCTTTGGATTTTCCAATTCTAGACAGTTTATAAAGATAATTACACCATAAGTGGTCTTTGTGTCTAGTTTCTTTCACTTAAAATAATATTTTCAAGGTTCATACATTTTGTTGCATGGATCAATACTTCCTTTTTTCTGGTAGAATAATATTTCATTGTATGGATACACCATGTTTTGTTTGTATATTTCAACTGATATATGTTTGGGTTTTCTACTTTTTTGCTATTATAAATAATGGTGCTATGAATATTTACACAAGTTTTTGTGTAGACATATATTTTAAATTCTCTTGGATATAAATGTTTAAATTCTCTAGGAATGGATTTTTCTGGGCCATATGATAATTGTATATTTATAATTTTAAAGAACTACTAAACTGTTTTCCAAAGTGGGTGCACTCTTTTATAATGCTATCTACAGCATATTAGAGTTCCAATTTCTTCCCATCCCCAGCAAGACTTAATATTGACTGATTGTAGGTGTGAGGATATCTCATAATAGTTTTGATTTGCATTTCTTTAATTATTAATGATGTGGAGGATCTTGTGTATTTAATTAGCTATTTGTATATCTTCTTTGGAGTAATGTCTATTCAAGTTTTTTACCCATTTTTAATTGGGTTATTTCTTTTTCTATTATTGAGTTACAAGAGTACATTATATGTTCTAGAGAAAAGTTCCTAATCAGATACACAGTTTTCAAATATTTTCTCCCATTCTGCGTGTCGTATTCTCGTTATCTTGATGGCATCCTTTCTACCACATAGTTATTAATTTTGATGTAGTTTTGTATTTTTCACTTGTGATTTTGGTGTCATAGCTAAGAAATCATTACCAATTCAAGAACACAAAGATTTACTCACTATGTTTCCTGCTAAGAATTTTATAGTTTCAACATTTTTTGGGTCTACTATCCATTTTGAATTAATTTTTGTATACGTTGTGAAGTATGGGTCCAACTTCATTATTTTACATGTGGATGTTCACTTGTCTCAGCACCATTTGCTGGAAAGCCTGATTCCTCAGTGGATGGTCTTGACAAACTGATTGATCATAAATATAAGGGTTTATATCTGGGCTCTTTTCCCTAATCTGTTGATGTATATATCTAGTCTTAAGCCAGCACCACACTATCTGGCTTACAGTACCTGTGTCACAATTTTGACACTGTGAAGCATCAATCTTTTAATTCAGTTCTTCTTGAAGACTGTTTTGACTAGGGTGGGTTCTTTCCATTTACTTATTAATTTTAAGCTCAGACTGTTAATATACTCAAAAGATCAGCTGTAATTTCAATAGAGATTGCATTTCATCTGTAGACCAGTTTGGGGAGCATTGCCATCTTTCCAACATTGTCTTTTAATCCATAAACACACATGCATTTCCATTTATTTAGGACTTACTGAATTTCTCTCAACACTAGTTTGAGTTTGTACAAATCTTTCATTTCATTTATAAATTAAATGGAATTATTTTATTCTTCTTGACACTATTTACAAATGGAATTATTTTATTAAATGCATTTTTGCTTGATTATTGCTAGATTATAGAAACCTAGTTAAACTTTGTTTACTGACCTCATAGTCTGTAAACTTGCAAATCTCATTTATTATATTTGTGTGTGAGGAAGGTGGATTCCTTAGGGTTTTCAATATTTAAGATCATGTTATCTGAAAACAAATCATTTTACTTATTCCTTTGCAATATCAATCTTTTTTATTTCATTTTTTTGCCTACGTGCTTTGGCTAGAACCTCTGGTATGTAATTGAATTTAGTGGTGGGGACAGACATCCTTGTCTTGTTCCTGATCTTGGGAAAAAATCTTTCAGTCTTTCAATAATATATATTCATTTCGCGGTGGGTTTTTCAAAGATACACTTTACCAGGTTGAGGAAAGTTTCTTCTGTTCTTCATTTGTCGACTGTTTTTATCATTAAAATGTTGTCAAATGTTTTTTCCTGAGTCTATTGAAATAACCATGTGGTCTTTGTCCTCTGCTCCATTAATACGATGTGTTTGTTACACTGATTGGTGTTTCACACGTTAAACCACCCTTGCACTCCTGGGATAAATCCCGGTTGATCATGGCGTATAATACTTCTTATGTGTTTCTTGATTTTATATGTTAGTATTATATTGACTCCTTTCCTTTTATATGTAATGGACATTTGTGTATCATTTCCTTAGAACGCCTGTGTCTGCTTCCAGTATTGGGGCAATTCTGGCTGCATAAAATGAGTTGGAAGTGTTCCTTCCTCTTCTATCATGACACTATGTTTTGAGGGTGGTTTGTTATACAAACACTAACTTACATGAGCAGAATTAGCAGGCATGTTAACTAATTGGATGTCAAAATTCAAGATAGAAAAGAAGTAAAGATGAATTTTAGGATGTTCCAAGCATATCCAGAAATGAGGGCATATTTGGATGCAATCACTTATTTACATATTTCCAAAGCTTTTGTATATTTTCAGAACAGTTTTTATATATTTTCTCAGACATATAAATATAAATATATATTTTTAAAAAGCTGAAAATAAATATTTCCACATTGTCATCAAATTTAATTAAATTTTAGCTATTTTCAGACAATGTATCCAATTTGCTTTTTTGACATTTAAGCATGTCCTTAATCAACCCCACCTCTCCAAGCTGTAAACATTATTTTATCACTTCCGTCAAGTTTACTCATCTCTTTGTTCACAGCTCCACTACCTAAATACTACAGGGTGGGACAAAAATAGGTTTACAGTTGTGAATATGCAAAACACAGCATTTACTCTTGCATTATGATTAATTATTGTATTATTTTCCATATAAACAACTGTAAACCTACTTTTGTCCCACCCTGTATATCACCTCCAAACATTCAGTGTTATTAACTTTTTTCAGAATCTGTGTTAAAATAATCCCCTCTCTCTCTTTATCTTGGCTATTTATCCACAAGCTGCATCCTAGTTTAATTTCAAGACCTAGGTCAAATAAAAACTAAATTTTGTTGATATTGTTTCCCATTCAGGAAGAGAGGCAAGGTCTACTAACAGAGGAATAAGACCAGGAAACAGGGATCTTGTCGGACTACCTACTTCACATTGCCCACAGTTTGAAAGGAGGAGGTAAGAATGTAACTAAAGTATTTGTCACAGCTCAACTCATACTCATGGTTCTCACCCAACCAAGCTCACAAGCTCACGGCCTTACACCTGATAGATGGGGCTCTTTCCTCTGAGCTCCCCTGTATATGGTGTAGGGACAATCTGAGCTTCTACCACTTGATACTCATTTACACATTTGCCTCGGTGTCTTCTGAGAAATTGAAGTGGGAAAAGACCATGTCTTACTTGACATTTTAACTCAGTCACAGTACTTGGCACATGTTAAAGATTATATCAGTAAATAGTGAATTAGTATTCTTAAGACTGAAAGTATTCTTCTGTCAAAATTGAGCAGAGAGTATTAGCGGTATCTCATTAGTGTGTACCACCCAAATATGCCATCTTGAGGAAAATCATATCGTATCATAAAAATTAGTTTCAGCAAATCCTTGATTAAAGCATATTAATACTTCTTTTTCTGAAATCAAGACCTAATTCAGGTTTCAGGGTTTTTTTTATTTTGTTTTGTTTTGTTTTGTTTCTACTTCTTGAACATTCCTTCTTTGGTGTTCACTCTCTCATTGAATAGACAATGTGCAAGATATGGGACTGTAAGATGAAAAAGCTATATGTGTATCTGTGGGGAGCTTCAGAACAATCAACAAAATAGGCCATTAAAACATTATAACATTCAGCACGGCTGGTGTAGCTCAGTGGATTGAGCGCGGGCTGGGAGCCAGAGGGTCCCGGTTCGATTCCCAGTCGGGGCACATGCCTGGGTTGCGGGCCAGGCCCCCAATGAGGGCCATGTGAGAGGCAACCATACATTGCTCTTTCTCCCTCCCTTCTCCTCTCTCTGAAAATAAATAAATAAAATCTTTAAAAAAAAAGCATTGTAACATTCATACATTTTCCATAAACTGGCCCTGGCTGGTGTAGCTCAGTGGACTGAGTGCAGGCTGCAAACCAAAGGGTTACCAGTTTGATTCCCAGTCAGGGCACATGCCTAGGTTGCAGGCCAGGTCCCCAGTGGGGGCCACATGAGAGGCAACCACACATTGATGTTTCTCTCCCTCTCTTTCTCCTTCCCTTCTCTTCTGTCTAAAAATAAATAAATAAAATCTTTATAAAAGAAACTAAAGCTTAACATTAATTAAAATCTCTACAGAGGTACACACACGTATGAGTAGATATAAAAACTAAAGTACATACTTTGCCAGCACATGTCACCTGCCTGCTACCTAGCTTAGCTTAATATATAACTAGAACATGGAAATTTAGCAGACAGATAATTTCTGTTTCAAACTTCATGCCTATTTTGTTTAATAAGTGTTTTATCCTAAAACCAGCAGTTTATAGAATTGTGGGTTTCAAATCCAGCTCTGAGCAACTTTCAGGTGAGATGAGTCGGCCAATAGCTTCTCTGAGCCCCCATTTGTTCGTCTGGCACAGGGGAGAGAAAACTCTTTGCTGAACTTCTGTGTGGCTTTGCAGAGGACAGAAGTTCAAATGGAATACTTGAGTCCCTAAATCACAGATGCAATTTATCTTTTCAGTAATCACTAAGTACTAATTCAATCCCTGGATAAGCCCCAACATTATTTATTCTGGTTTTATGTTCTTTAAATAGCCTTTACAAAAGCTGTCCTCATATAGGAATCTCTAAGGACTGGAGTATTCAAATTTTACAAGGCTCCTGGAGAGGCAGATGGTAAAACATAAAAGTTGTTCTGATTTTAAATTGAACTGAATCCAATACTGGCTACATGTCATTTTTCTAGTAGTTCCAAATTAATTTCTTTCTCATTTGTTTCAGTGTAACTTCCAACTTAGAATTTTGTAAATGATTAATTTGATTCATTGAATAGGTGCTTTCTAAAGGTCCTTTTTTTTTTTGGTCTCTTTAGTGTAGTTTAATGTAAGTGAAAACAATAGACAAGGCCCACCACCCAGGTCTTTGAAACTAGAAGGCTAAAATATATTATACCCAGTGTCTCGTTATATTTTGCTGACTTACTCTTCCTTATGAATAGCTAAATTAAACAGAATTTTAGATCACTGAGATGATACTTTTAAATTCTGACAGAAGATATGGCATTATTTTCAAAATAATATATGTGATACCTAATGGATATCTTTAATTTTTAAAGTTGATATACAAATTCATCATTCCAAACATGATAGCTTTTAGGCCACTGAGGGCTTTTCAATTATTTTATTTTTAGAAAGAGTCAACTTAATTTTTTGTTAAAGCATCTGGAAATGAACTTCCAGCAGACCTTTACTTATCTGGAGGAAAACAAAATACTCATGCATTCAAGGTGAAAGAAAAGGTGAACACTCCCTTTGTTTTAACCGTTCTCCAATTCTGTCTACTCAGTCCTCTCACTTTTCTCTGCCCTCTGCCTCAAGGTCATCTGTCCCCTGCGAGGTAGCGAGGTAGCATGCTCAGCCATTTGCTTATCAAAGCCTCTGTCAGATCCAAAATTACAGAAGCTAAGAATGAAGCAAATAAGAAAAAAAAAGGATTTACTATGAACTGCAGTGCGAATGCAGCTGAAAGTTAAATGCTAACACAATTTCCACATGCAGCACTTCCATCAGCATCTTCCCTTGCACATTTGAAATCTTCCTTAGAGCACTGCTGCTCTGCAGACTCTTTCATAAACTGCTGCCGGGGCTTTATCTGTCTATCCCACCGATGAACCAGCACGCAGCAGGATTACAAAAATAATAAGAAAGTACTCTTCCCCCAAAAATATTCGAGTCCCTAACATTTCGAGGAATGGTTCAAGGAAAAAAATTCTAGCACAGCATTACCACGAAAAGAGAACCTAAAGAGAGGTAATGGCTGAGGCAGGCAAATGTTAGTAAATTTGGTATATTAACATAAAGTCCTCAACCTAATACCACCTAAGAGTTCGCAAGAGCATTAAATTCTTACTACACAGGGGCCAATACCTGTGCTAAGACCTTCCTGTACGTTTCTCCCCTAGTCCTCACCAAATCCCTGTGAACAGCATACTATTATTACCTCCATTTTACAAGTGAAGAAACAATACCTAGAGAGTTTACTTTTCAAGGTCAAACAGAGAGTAAGTCCTAGATACCTGTTTCAGACATAGCAGTCTGTCCCAGAGTCTCACATGAACTCAGTTCTGTTTATACTAAGTCATTTCCTACTTTTACTTACTTTATGAATTATTACATTAATGACTATTTGTGAGAACATATAAATTCTTTCATTGAATATGTTCAATTCTGGCAAGCTATGCAATTTCCTCTCCAGCACGGTATTTTTCAACTTGGCATTCCTTCACATGCCCATCAGTTAGCATTTCAGATGACTATCAGTGGTATTAATTCTAGCCCATCTGTTTCATAAACAGTGCAATTTCATGAAACTTCTACTCAAATGAGTATTTATCTTCCTAAAATATCCATCAGCATTCCTACATTTTTTCCTACAGATTGTAGGGGCCACCATGGCCCGTAATAAAAACAGAGAAAGCATTTGTATCAGATTTCTCACCATTTAAAAAAAATTATGACAAAGAGGGAGGAATAAAATTTCCATCCTAGCAAACACAGCTGAATCTTGACTTGTGTTACAATCATTTTATTAAAGTCCTTCTCTGATCTCCCTCTAGTGTTTTCAGTTTAGTACTGCATTTACTCATCAGTTTAACAACTAACTCTCTTCAAAATTGCTCCTTCATATGTATATTCATTCAACTGATGTCACTGAGCACCTACTGTGAGCCCAGCATCAGACTAGGAGATGTGCTAATAAACCAGACAGAAGTGGCCCCTGCCCTCGTGGGGCCAGCAGCCTCCCACCACCACAGACATTAGGGACCCCGTCACCCAAAGGTCTGCAAACATTCCCAGCCATCTCTCCTTGCTCTGAACACTGTCTTTGCACCCACTTTTAGCACTTTCTCCCCATAAAACGGCCAGGCTTTGCGTTTACAAAGCACCTATGGGAGGACATGTAAGAAAGCAGGGGAATCCTGAGTTCGGGCTCCAGAGCACTTTGTTGAGGGAAATTCCAGGAGGCAAAGCAAAAAAGAAACAAACAATTGAGCCTGAGAAGTAGGGTTGGTTCAAATGATTAAAACAGGCAAGATCAGAGACACAGATCAGGGGGTAGTGCATGGTGAGGTTTGTCCTGCCTGGCACGTGAGATGTACTGAACCTGCTTCCTGGGAAAATCAGAAAAAAATAAGGCAGTAAGGACAAGCGGTTGTGAGGAGTGTGCTAGAAGTTGTAAATTGGATCCTTTCAATGTCCTTGAATAAATAAAGATAAGTAATTCCTTATACTGAGTACATTCCCCACATTGATTTGGGGTATGAAGGTATAATTTTTTAAATGACATTCCCTGAATAGAGTAGGAAAATGGTTCAAGGTTTATTCGGGTTATACACAGATAGGTATGTATGTAGATGAAATATGTGGCAAATATATAAAGTCAGGAATAAGATAAGAGGAAATAAAAAAAAACAGAAAAAATTTGGTTTCACTGGGAGGGGGGTTTTGACCCAGATGATATGTGCACAATGAGTGGGTGTCCGCTAAGGCTAGAACTCCCGGCAGTGTGTGAGGCCTGGGCCCCTCGAGTCAGTGAGGCAGGAAGGACAATGGCAGATTATTAACAGATGAGCCAAAACACATCCACGTGGTGCCGTGGGAGAGGAAGTGGGAGTAGGGTAGGTTAGAGGCCAGTCACACAGGAACTGCAAGTACTTGATAAGCATCTAATGTATCTAATGTATTACAGTAAATGCAAGGCCACATTTAAACACTGCCTTAGGCTCCCTTACATGAGAAAAATGTTCATGTAAACTTTCTAAACCAGACAGAAACTAACATCAGAGATTCCAGAAATCTGCAAAATGGAAAGTGATAATTACCGGTCATTATAATTATGAAGTGCCGTGGGAAAGAGACCCTCAAGGGAAGCTTAATGGTGTTTACGCTGCCTATTCCAAAAACGGGCCATTTCTGACATTCTGAGACTGAGATGAAGAAGAGCTCTAACGCTCAGGGAACTGAGGGGAAAGGCAGAGGAGAAAAGAAAATGATGAAACACACAAGTTTGGCAGGAGCACAGGGACAGGATGGATGGGAGAGGGTAACAAGGTGTGTGAAACCTTTGCATTACTGACCAGCACTGGACAACACACAAACATGTGGAGTTCGGTCCCAAAAAGTTCCATGAGCAACAGTGAAGACAGAGGTTTCTTTCTTTCCACACCAAAGGCACCTGTCTAGGAGTCTAGGGACCAATCCTGCCCACCAGAGAATTCCTAGAATGTTGTGAGGCACAGAACATTGTAGGGTATTAGAACATTAGAAGGGATTTGATTCCTTCACATAGAGTTAAGTCAGATGTGCAGTATTCCTGTTGGATGAACAAAGGAAACACTCTTAGATATGTTACTAGGACAGGCTCCTTAGAAACGTAGGTCATTATGTTCTTGGCACTCGTGGCTATAATATTCACAGCTGTCTGCATTACATCAATGAGTCAGTCCTTTAAGAAATGAAATTAACGTGTAACTTTGATACAGGACTGTGATTAAGGGCACAGGGCTTTGCCAGAAGCAGATATGGTTTCTTTCCCACAGATAAGTCCACTTGTATGCTGGAAAAGTAGAAATGTTTGCACATGGATTGCTTGTTTCAAAAGTGCATTGTCCTGCTGAGGCATTCCAAATCTACTCACCCATCTAGACATCGACCGGTCCATCTCTAAATGTTACCTTCATTTCCTCAGCCCTATGACTACATTCTTCTCCCAAATGTTTCAGTTTGAATTTTAAATGTTCCCTGTCCTCCCAAAAAGAGAGTCTTGCAGTTAGTGCCTTGGTGCAAGGATATTTTCCACTAAAATATCTCTAGTATCTCTTAAAAAGCTATACACAGTATAGTTAGATACTCAATGCATTCACTGAATGTATTTGTTCTACCACTTGAGGATCACCAGTGATTAAGGGGAAAAAAGATTCAGAAAAGAATCCTTTAACGCTTGGCTTAAAGACAAGAAAGTAGCATAAGAACATAGGTTAAATTTAGTCAGAGTCAGTTAATTGCTTTTGTCCCTTTAATCTGGTATAATCATAGCCACCGAACTGCTAAATATAGCCAGTGCTAAAAAATAAGCCATTTACATGAACTTACAGTGAGAGAAAATTAACAAATTAATGTGAAGAGGTTAATAGCATAATTTAAAACCAAAGAATGATAAGGAGCTTCCACTTAAATTTAAAGACATTGACCAATTCAAACATTAATATAAGATACTGTCAATAATTCTAATATCTTAAATCAAAAATTCGGTATTTAAAATAAGAAAAAAAACATAAAAATTGTATATTAAAATAACAGACCAATATTTTAGCATAAGCTCATAAATTTTTGCCACCCTTGGCTCAGTTTAGAAATAAAATATAACTAATCCTAGAACAGAAACAAGATGTAATTAAGCCTAAAGACAATTAATAGCCAGAACACATGCACAGTATCTATTAGGAAAAGTAGTCCATTTAATGCTTCACAGAAGGATTACAACATGTTAGGATGAGGCGAGTTTGTCCAGGATTCTCTGCAATCAGCAAAGCTGGCCATCCATCCCACTCCTCCATCCGCAGTGCCATCACGACACCCTCCAAATCCGGCTCAGCTAATTTTTAAGCAAGATGTTTCATGATACTACACAATGCCCTCTGAAATAGAGATAAATCCTTTGTGAGATATTTTAGATTCTGAGTCTAAATTGTCATTTACAGATGCTTTTTTTTCTTTCAATTTCAAAGCAGGTTTGAATTAATCAGGGCTTTCCTTGCCGTTTTAAATACAAAAGAAAATGAACACTGAACATTCCTCCAGGTTCTTTTTCTTGCTGGGTTCGTTCACTTAACAGTACGATTTTCCCCCAACTATGGTACATTCTTTCCAGGTTTGCCTACAAATTCAGCAGAAAGTTTTCAGTCAACCACAGGAAGCTGCAGAATAGAGGAAAAATGGGCTCCATTTGTGGTGGTTTAAAAATAAAAGTTCTCCTAAAAATATTTAATTATTTCCTGCTCCCTCCCCAAAATATTCCTCAGTATTCTCCAGAATATCATAGGACCAAACTATCCATTTATAACATGGCCTTCATTCAATACTGCAAAGTCAAGACAGAATGATTTCTCAAAAGCTAACGTCTAGGCCTAAGTTATAATATAGCATGCATTTTTTCCATATATGGTGATATTTTAGTGCTTCAGCTTATCAGTGGCATGTTCCATGACTATGTTGGCTTTCAAAAAATACTCTTGATTGTGGGAAATTAAACTGTTGCCAATCCCTGGCCAGGCAGCTCACGTGGTTAGAGTATCGTCCTGATATGCCAAGGTTGATCCCTGTTCATGACACATATAAGTATCACCAATTCAAAAGAACCTATGCAGCCCAATGTTCATAGCAGCATTATTTCCAATAGTTACATCCTGGAAACAACCTAAGTGCCCATCAGTAAATGAGTGAATCAAAATACTGTGGTACATTTACACAATGGAATACTACGTAGCAGTAAGAAAGAAGGAAATCCTCCCCTTGAGACAGCATGGATGGAACTGGAGGGTATTATGCCAAGTGAAATAGGCTACGTGGGGAAAGACAAATACCACAAGATCTCACCTATAAGTGGAACCTAATCAACAAAACAAATGAGCAAAACAGAACCAGATACATGGAAATAAAGAACAAACTGACAGCTCTGTCTGGTGTGACCCAGTGGGTTTAGCGCTGGCCTGAGAACCCACTGGTTCAATTCTCAGTCAGGGCACATGCCTAGGCTGCAGGCCAGGTCCCCAGTAGGGGGCACATGAGAGGCAACCACACATTGATGTTTCTCTCCCTCTCTTTCTCGCTTCCTTCTCCTCTCTCTAAAAATAAATAAATAAAATCTTTAAAAAAAAAAAAGAACAAAGTGACGATGACCAGAGGGTTGCGGGGAGGGGGATAATGGGAGAAAGAAGGGGAAAGGGCAAATCAAGGAATATGAATAGAGGACTCATGGGCACAGACAATGGGGGAGGGATTGACTGTGGGAGTGGTGGACGGGGCAACAGAGAGCAAGGGGGGGAAAGACAGGACACCTGTAACTGAACCATTAAAAATATAAATAAATACAAGCAAAGTTTGTGTTTAAAAAAGAATGCATAAATAAGTGGAACAACAAATCAATGTCATTCTCCCTCTCATTAAATAAAAGTTTTTAAAAAATGGGGGAGGGAGGTGGGGCTGGAGGGGAAGGGAGGAGGGGAGGGGAGAGGATGCAAATAACTGTAATTGAACAAAAAAAATAAAATAAAAAGTTTTTAAAAAATGTTAACAAAATCCCTCCTAATATCTTGTCATCTAAACATGGTATTTCAAGATTACAGTTCCATATACAATGACTACCAAAAAGTACTTTGGGGCGGAGAGTACAAATAGGCTGGAAAGAGGCAGACATCTTAAAGACACTTGGTGAGATGATGTATGCCTGTGTAGATACAGAGGATCAAGATCACCCCTTAAAAAAAAGGCACACTCTTCAAAATGTGAGTGGTCTGAGAAAATGTCGACTACTAAAGCTCACTGTAAACTACCTCAAGATAACTTATAGGGCCAGTAACCAAACACCAATCAGTGTTAACCTAATTCCTATCTGCATTATTCTAAATGGTGTGGGAACTACCAAGGAAACAGTGCAGAGAGGGAGGGGCAGGGTGCAGGAGAATGAGCTCCAGGCCTGTGGGCCAGGGGATTGCCTCTTAATTTCTCTGATACCAATCTCCAAATATACACAATGCAGAAGAGCTGAGAATCATCTCAAAACTTGAAAAAATTATCATATTACTATAACTAACAAATAAATAAGACTAGTCCCCGAACTGAGTTTTTGGTGACCGTATGATATACAGTCTTACAATTAGGGAAAAAAACACTTTTCCCCCTTCATCACTTACAGGTGTAACAAAAAATGATGTCTCTTCTCATCAAAAAAATGTCTGTTGAGATGAAACCTATTGAAAGTTCAAGTGATTTCTTATGACGAGGTATAGCTACAATAAACAGCAGATAATTTTCTAACTAGGGTTTTCAGAAACTTTCTGATTTTCTACTTCTTCTCAACACAATCCAAAGTCCATCAAATACTAGTTTCAAAAGCTTATAACTCCACTGCAGTGCTCCATGGGATAAAAAGCTCCAAAGGAAAAAGGTGTGTTGAATGGAAACACACATTCACAATTACCTCTGACCTTCCTCTGAGAAAAGCGGGTTTTGTGTAGGGTTTTTATATGGGTCAAAAACATCCTTCACACTGAGTTCAAAGTTGTTTGAGAATCACTAACATTAAAAAGGACTTTGCATTACATTTTTTCCCTCTCCACATTTCTTTCTGTAAAGCAGAGAAAAAAATCCTCATGGTGAAAAATGTGTCACAGCACCCCAGTAGCTGAAGAAAAAGGAACTATTTTTAATAATACCTGCTGAAAAACAAAAAGTTGAGAAAGCTGATTTACTCATAAAACCCATAGTAAAACTGACTAAACTGCCAGTATTTAAGACAAGACTGATTTCACTGTCAAAGATGTCATGGCATACATGTCATAAATGCCCCAAAGCAACTGTTAAAAAAAAAAGTGCTGCAGCTGAAACAGTGGTTGCTAAGTTTCAAAGCATTTTCACTTCAATATACTAGATTTTCTAATAGAAAGTCAAAGTTCCAGTCATGACAGTAAGTCCAATGTACCACTTTTTTCTCTACCATTCACATTTAGTTTTTTTTTTTTAGTTTAGCTAGATTCCCTGCTAGCCAACTATTTTTAAATGTAGCAAATTGTATAGTAGCAAAATTTCTAAAGATGATTGATGGAGCTTCAAAAAACACAGTCTTCTGAGTGTAAAAGAGTCAACGGTAGTGAAATAAGTACTACGGTGTTAACAAAAGAACGGTACTGGCTGTTTACTAGGGGCTGGACACTGTTCTATGCACCTTACAGTGTTAAGCTCAGAAATCTATGAGGTAGATGAAAACGTTATAATTACCAATTGCAGAGGAGGAGGCTGAAGAAGTTCAGCAAATGTCAAATTTCAGTAAATATCAGAGCCAAAATACAGACCCAGTTCTGTCTGACATCATCACAAACTCTTGAGCAACTTTTGTTCATCAATCCCTCACCCCACCACACTCTCAGGGAAGTGCTGCCAAAAACTTTGCATTAGAATCAGAGTTCAAGAAAACACAGCCCTAAAAAGTCAAGAATCCGGATAAATAGGAGTAATTAGAGAAGTGTTGACTTGGTTCACTCGAACAATTTTGTTTGTAAAACTAGGTTCCTGGGAGTGCGTCTAGATCGGGGAGAGTATGCAAAGGGATCGCCAAGTCACTACACTTAAAAAGTGAGAAAATTTCCCCAAATTGTCAATGAAGTTTGCTGCAATCACAAATGGCTTTTCTTCTGTTGAGTTTTCGTTATGTACAAGGATATTAAAAGTCAAAAAAAGAACTTCATTTCAGCTCTGGACTCTTCCTGTACAGAACTGGGAAAAGTATGGATAGTTTTGTGAAACAATTAGAAAATTTGACTAATTGGTGGTATATGAAGAAGAGCCAAAATGAACCATAGACATTTTAGCATCCCCAGGAATTGACCAAAAATTTGAGGAAGGACTTTGATTCTTTTACATCATTGAGTGAGGTTTCAGTTAATTGTATTCATTCACTGATTCCAGGCATATTTTTGAGCACTGACTGTGTTAGATGACCCTCTATGTGAGATATCACTAAGATGTAAGTGGAATCTGAACTATAACTGACAATTGGGTTACAAAAATTAATAGCCTAAGAGAGCACAACCCTTCTTGTTTTCCTAAAGTAGCTGTGAAGAGAAATGCCTACATGAGGAGCAAATAAACCACAGGTAAGTTTGTTCAATATTCCAATTGTTCATATACTGTTTTTGCTCTCAAGGCAGTGTGCAAATCAGACCAGCCTATTATTTTAGGTTCCAGTGAGTAAAAATTAGTGTAAGTGGAGATCATAAGTGTCTTTTCAAATCATGTAAGAAATCAACACATACATATTCATCCTTAGACATCCATCAAAGACATTTTTTCTATGAAATATCAGGTTCAGCAGCAAAAAATGGATGCTTTCAACTGATATAGGATAGGAACAGTTAAAAAAATTTTAAAAGCCTTGGACTGTCATTTTAATAAGAGCCTTAAACAGCATTTTTTTAACCATGAAAAGACAAAACATTGGTTTGTTATATAAACTTGACATTTAGCCCTGGCTGGTGTAGCTCAGTGGATTGAGCGCGGGCTGGGAACCAGAGGGTCCCGCTTCGATTCCCAGTCAGGGCACATGCCTGGGTTGCGGGTCAGGTCCCCAATGAGGGCCACGTGAGAGGCAACCATACATTGCTCTTTCTCCCTCCCTTCTCCTCTCTCTGAAAATAAATAAATAAAATCTTTAAAAAAAATTAAAAAACAAAACAAAACTTGACATTTAATTTAAAAATTATGCAAACAAAATCTTTCTAGACCAATTGATACAAATGAGAATTTTATATCCCAGTTAGACATAAGAAAAATAATATTAGAGTAAAACAAAGTTATTTGTACTTTATCAGTGCTCAGTTAGAAAAACGAAAAACAAAAAGCCACAACTTAACAAAAGAATCTAAACTTGTGGGCAGAATCTTAGCCTAGGTTTATAGACACACACACACAGAGTCACTGTAATATTAATTTTGAAGAGTAACACAAAACACTAACACCACAAGATCAACTCCTCGAAGTCAGGGGTCTGTATCTGATTTATTCTTTGTCCTATCACACAATATCTGATACATGTTAGGTGTTCAATAAATACTTGCATAATAAATAAATGAAAGTAACACTGATATCGACCCCTGCCCACCTTTTTCATTTATCTCACTAACATAGGCATCTCTAAAATGCTAATGACTAGCCTTGCCAATACTAAAAGCAGAATTTAACAAATGTCTGGTACTTTCAGAGGTGGAGCGTCTGTGTCTCTGGATAAGAGAAATAGTGGACTGCTCAAAAGGAGACTCCATTCTAAAGTAAAGAATGTAAAGGGCTCATAAAGAAGGAAGAGTTTATCTTTTCCACTGTGTTCCTATTTCTAAATACATTTATATAGTCAGTGTTAATATAGGTAGGTAAATATTAACAAAGAAAGGGAGCAAAGGGAATCAGACATCAAGCCAAATATACCAGGGAGCTGAATCGAACAATAAGCCAGCTCTGCTAGGTAGCTGCAGCTTCAGATACCCCAGAGGATCACAGCATTGCCCCACTAAGGAAATTAACATCCCTCTGTTCCCCTGAAGAAAAGAAGGACCAACTTTCCAACCTCCCTGGAGAACATCCTGCCATTGTCCTGGATTACTGAGGAAAAGATTAAACAATAGAGGGAAAATTCATGTGCTGGACACATGCCTGGTAGAAGCCAAGATGGCACAGGGGGAGGCGCCCCCACTTTCAAGTATGCATAGTAGGAGCTAAGATGGTGGCCACACAGGGTGGAGCCCAGCCTGGGAAAAGGAATGGATTGGATAAAGGACACAGAATCCCAGAAGATGTAGGAAATGATATGGTCAGGTGGAAGATCCAATGCAAGCCCAGGAAGAATTGAGAAATTGATTGGTTATCTTGGAAAATCACCTAGTCCTTCCCAAGCCCAAGATATTGTAATCCAAATATAATGCAAGCTTAACAAAATGTGCTCTCTCACTCTCTCTCTCATCTGATAACACCCACTCACCCTGTTTGTCCGTGTGTTCTTCTCCATAGCAGCCACGCAGACCCCAAATGCAGGCTTCAAGCAGGAGCCTGCATTTGGGAATACAGTGCCAACCAGAGCCCAGCCAGGAACAGAAGCTAAGCTAGCCTTATGGCAACAGAGGTGAAACTAGACTAAGCCTTGGTATGACATAGAATCTCTGGACAGTGACCTTTGTTCTGGGCTTGGTGAAGACAAGGCTGGACTTTTTCCACAGTGAGGTGGACAGAGATGGGACACCAGGAACCTGAGGACAGTGAATTATTTCAACTCCAATAAATCTTATCACTAAACCATTCTCCCATGCATGGGTCCCTGGAAATGCTTTTCTCAGAACTCCATGAAAAAACCCATTTCCACTGGCAACAATTAAAATATAAATAATAACTGATTTTCCATTTAGAAACATCCCATGGATATGGAAGACAACGATGGTTATGAAATGCAATGTAATTTTATCCACGTTGACCGTAGCCATAGACACAGCCATTTTTGTAGGTTAAAAGCAATCACATATCAGCAACTCCATATGCCTCACCCTGATCAAATCAATGTATGGCTGACAGGGATGGGAAAGTGGCAGAGAGAAGAACAGTGCAGAAAAGGTGGGAGAGCTAACAACTCTATTTTATAAAATGAGGATTTGAGAAATACTGCCTGTGGTAAGTAGAACAATAAATACAGATTTAGATATGTTTTTGAGGTTACAAAGGTGACTGAACAGGAAAAAAAAAAACTAAAATTTAGTACATTCAACTAAGGGGATTAAAAAGGACATATAGGACAGCATAAATAAAGATGCAGGATAAATTTAATCCTTCTTCATCATAGCAGGATATCAACAAACAACATCTAAATAAAATAATTGCTGTATTGGTAATATTGTTAGGAATATGGAGGCAACCCCCTAAAGAACTGATAACAAAAATAAATATGCTTAGTCTGTGTTGAAACCCTAGGTGAACACGCTTTGGGGCAGGAGGTAATGGATTTCTATTATGAGCCTTTCAGAATCTTTCGGCTTATTTTAACAATGGTACATACCCTTAGATATAAATATATCTTAAGGGGGTAACGAAAGTGCCTAACTCATGAGTTTGTTGTAAGTATGTAATGAGATGATGTGTACGAAAGACTGACAGTGCCTGCCTGGCATATAGGAAGCATTAATAAATGGAAGCTATTACTTTTTTAAAAGTCATTATCAAGGTTGAAAAATTCAGCCAAACTAGATATAATGATCCTACAAAAACTACACTATGTTTTGTGAAAGCAAAGAAAAATGTGTACAGTTTTAAGTTGTATTATATACATTACAGAATCATTTAAAATGTATGTTTATGTGTACTTGAATAAGAAAAGTAACTATTTTCCACTACAAGCTCTGATCTTAGCTTATATACATAAGAATTTGCGAAAGCATTGTATAACTGAGAAAAATCACCTTCTTTCCTCCTTTGTCTTTTAGAACTTTGACAGAATTTCCTTTTTTTAAATATATGATTTCCTCAGGAAGACTTTAGAATTTGAATTTATTTATATTTCAATTAGAGCTAAGATTTTAAAGAAAATGATTGTATTAAATAGAGCTGAATCTAAAGATCAAAAGACAAAAGCAAAATGAAAACAAACAAAAACAACACCAAGAAAAAAAGCTTGATAGTAGGATATACATGTTCTAAAGTTAAAATAAAGGGATTAAAATTCCTTTGTGGAAAACGTAGGGTTAATTCTGCATGGATTTTCTCTCCTTTCCTAAAAGGAAGAGTGAACTACAGCTGACCCACTTACCACAGTGTGGATGAGAGGCTTGGACCAGAAGGAAAATACAACCTTTGAAATCTCTCCTCTGTTTGACGCTAAGGCTCTGCATGCAGATTCCATCCTCACTCAAAGTCTGAGAGACATCCTTCTCCCCACACCCACCTCCTCCCAGGCAGCTGATGGGGACGACTCCAGTAAGTCAAAGCCTGACTTTTTAAAAGAGTCATTCTAGAAAACAAAGGAGCTCAGGTTGACCTTTAAAGACAGCCCCAAAATCAGCTCCAGAGCAGTTGGCAACTGTTCTTTTGTGACTATGGTGCAGCACTTTAATTAACAAAAAGGGAAATCTTAAGTTTACTCAAGGTAAGAAAAAAAATAAAAACAGATTTGTAAAGAACTCTGAATTGTGCACTACTTTTTTTTTTATCTCTAGAAACACTGCAAGTAGCCAGCATGGTGAACATCAAAATCAATACAATAACTAAAGCTAAAGGTTTACCAGTAAGACTTGTCACACAGAAAGAAATGGAGGGGGGTTGGGGGAAGGAAGAGGAGGTGTGACAATCAGCAGCTTTATTTATTGGAGGGATCAGAGGCTGCTTAGGGCTAAATCCTTGTTTTGTGCGAAAACACTTGCCCCGCAGGTGGAGAGGGGCTTTGACAGCACAGTGATTAGAGGGCCCAGAGGCTGGCAAAGTGTCTGTGGGGGCGTGGCCAGTTGCGGTTATTAGAGACTGGATTAGCTTTCCACTAACAGAACGGCACCACCTTAACTGCAGTGGCTGTTTTAATCACTTGGAAATGTAACCTTCCATAACATTCAAAACTGTTTTGAGAAAACTAAAAAAATAATAATAAAAATCCTCAAGAGAAGCTTTGAGTTAGGCCCCTTATAATACATATTAGATTCAGACTTTTTACTAGTCTGTGGAGATGGGGAAATTTGACCTGATTCCATTAATTCATTCGATTTTGTAGAATGAATCAAACAAGCCTAAAACTCCTATGACAAACTGGAGCAAAGCTAATAAGGCAATGTGAATGCTGATTTTCTGATCTCATACTCCAGGCTTCTGTGACTGGTCACTGAAAAATAAATATCTCCATGTGAAGCAATTAGAGCTCATTAAAAAGGAGAGGTGAAATGTATGGGAACAAATTCTCAAGAGAACTCAAGATTCTGATATTTTTATTTCAAAAATTTTCAGGCAGTCAAAATACCCATAAAATATATAGACTGAATATATTTAAAAGACTTCAAAGTCTAGAAAGGAATAAATTATTTTTGATATATATGCCTCAAAATCAGTGTGGCTGACCTTTCAGAAAAAGCAATCTATAGCAGATCATAAAGAAGCATGAAGATATTCCTCTTCCTCAACTTCTATCAGTATAATATTATAGATATTTTTTATTTAAAAGGATGCTCACTAACTACGGGTCCAAGCTCCCTTCCAACACAAGGATCACATCCAATATATGACGGGATATTCCTAAGAAGCTTATGCTGTCATATATTAGGCAGGCAATGGTATAGGACCTGTCATTTGCTCACCAACATCAGGCTAATCCATGATGAAGGAATGTGAAGGGATTAGCCAAAGAACATATACGTAACTCATAGACACAGACAATAGTGAGGTGATGGCCAGAATGAATGGGGAGGTGAGGGCAGGGAGAGAAGAGATGAGGACAAAGGGAGAGGGAGAAATGGGGACATCTGTAATAGTGTAAACAATACAAATAAAGTAAAAAAAAAAAAAAGAAGAAGAAAGAAAGAAAAAGATCTAATCCAGCTGCAGGTATTGCACCGAAGTATACAATGAGGAAGTGTCTGCACACAGTTCCAAGTGTCCCATCATGCACAGGAAATGGGGAATTCTAGTACAGGTAAACTGGAGCCAATCCTCTAGTGTGCAGACTCCAATGTATTTGTTAAAAGATGGCAGGGTGCTAATCACAGGGCTAGGGAGGAGTGTGACTAGCAAGAGTAGAATAGACCAGCTGGGATTCCAGAAGTAACTTAATTAGTCTGAGGGCCAGAGAAACAAGCATGGATGAAGGTAGGAAAAGAATGTCAAAGCCCTTGAGCCAAGACCTCCCAGGAATGCTCCTGAAGTTGAACAAGTTTGGGTGACAGTCATTGCAGTATAAGAAAACACACATCCTGAGGAATTGTAGACATCTCAGTAAGAGGGACTTATTATAGGATGTGGGCCTGCTAGTTTTGGAGTAGGTTCCAGGGACCAGGGCTTTCCTCTGGATCAGGCAATGTCAGAACATTGGGTTAATTCAATGACTGGGCATCAATAAAGCTACGTCTTACAAGGGAAGACCAGTGCAAGGCTAAAGCTGTAATTGGTCAAGAAGCAGCATCACTGATATTGACAAACATGGGGGATGTCTGGCAATTTCTTTGGCTTGAATGATGTTCACACTTTCGTTTGTATTCTGTGTTCATACAGGATCATAGAGAGGGCTCATTTTTGTCTTGGTCCACCATAGGTACAACGCGTCTGATGTAGGTGTTTAGCAAAAATGTTTGTGTTCAATTGAAAAAGAGGACAGGCTAGCTGTGCTCTCCAAGCATCTTCTAGAAAGCAGGGCCTACTCTCCTCAGAGGATGAGTTGGGTGAGGATCTACTGGATAAGAGGCCTGAGTTGTTGTCCTGTACTTGGGAGCCACGTGGGAGCACAGCAAACATCTCATTCAGAAGCATTCTCTGTGACTTTTATTACAAGTGTTTGAGGAGGAAGAGTGACCCCTGACCTTGGTCAGGTGGTTTTATGGGATTCACAGGTAGGGTCTGAAAATGGCAGGGGCTGGGGTAATAATTTCCCAGTGTCATAGCTCAAAATATGCCACTATGGCAAGCATAGTCTGTATTCTTCACTGTCATTAATGAAGCCTTGGATGTGCCCAGATCAAGGAAACTCTGCATTCTCGATAGTAGCTCATGCCTTTTCCTACAGCTCTGCCCCCAAGTAATTTATTCCTAAATCCTTTACCAGGACTCCCTGCACTATTGGATTAACACAGCCCCAGCATTCCTTTTGCACCTGTTATACAGTTTAAATCATACTTGTATTGAATATTATGTTTTGATCTTAAGTCCCCCTAGAACAATTCCTTGAGCATTTTAGTTCATTTTAATCTCTCTATGTTGCCACAGCAATCAGACAAGAAAAGGAAATAAAAGGCATCCAAATGGGAAAGGAGGAAACAAAACTGTCATTGTTTGCAGATGACATGATAGTGTACATAGAAAACCCTATGGAGTCCACTAAAAAACTACTCTACCTAATAAGTGAATTTGGTGAAACAGTGGGATACAAAGTCAATATTCAGAAATCAAAGGCATTTTTGTATACCAACAATGAAACATCAGAAGCAGAATTCAGGAAAAAAATCCCATTTGATATAGCAACAAGAAAAATCAAATACCTAGGAGTAAACCTAACCAAGGATGTAAAAGACCTGTACTCAGAAAACTACACAACACTGAAGAAAGAAAGCATGGAAGACACAAACAAATGAAAACATATACTGTGCTCATGGATCGGAAGAATCAACATCATCAAAATGTCCATACTACCCAAAGCAATTTATAGATTCACTGCAATACCTATCAAAGTACCAATGGCATATTTCACAGATATAGAACAAACACTTCAAAAATTTATATGGAACCATAAACAATCCCAAATATCTGCTGCAATTTTGAGAAAGAAGAACAAAGTAGGAGGGATCACAATACCTGATATAAAACTGTACTACAAGGCCACTGTAATCAAAACAGCCTAGTACTGGCATAAAAACAGACAGACAGACCAATGGAACAGAATAGAGAGCCCAGAAATAAACCCAAGCCTCTACGGCCAATTAATTTTCGACAAAAGGGACAGTAGCATAAAATGGAGTAAAAACAGCCTCTTCAACAAATGGTGCTGGGCGATCTGGACAGCTATATGTGAAAAAATGAAATTCTTTCACCAACTTACACCATACACAAAAATAAATTCAAGGTGGATAAAAGACTTAAATATAAGTCGTGACACCATTAAAGTCCTAGAGGAGAACATAGGCAGGAAAATCTCAGATATTTCACACAGTAGTATTTTCACTGATATGTCCCCTAGAGCAAGGGACATACAGGAAAGAATAAACAAATAGGAACTCATCAAAATAAAAAGCTTCTGCATGGCTAAAGAAAACAGTATTAAAATAAAAAGAGAAACAATCGTATGGGAAAACATTTGTCAATGATACCTCAGACAAAGGTTTAATCTCCAAAATATCTAAAGAACTCACATGACTCCACTCTAAGAAGACAAGCAACCCAATTAAAAAATGGGCAAAGGGCTTGAACAGACACTTCTTCAAGAAGGACATACAGAGGGTCCAGAGACATATGAAAAGATGCTCAGTATTGCTAGCCATCAGAGAGATGAAAATTAAAACCACAATGAGACCACCTCACACCATTGAGAATGGTCATCATAAATAAAGCAACAAACAAGTGTTGAAGAGGTTGTGGAGAAAAGGGAACCCTAGTACACTGTTGGTGGGATTGCAGACTGGTGAAACCACTATGGAAAACAGTATGAAATTTCCTTAGAAAACTAAAAATGGATCTGCCTTTTGATCCAGAAATTCCACTGCTAGGATTATATCGTAAGAACCCTGAAACACCAATCTAAAAGAACCTATGCACCCCAATGTTCATAGCAGCACAATTTACAATAGCCAAGTGCTGGAAGCAACATAGGTGCCTTTCAGTAAATGAATGGATCAAAACACTATGGTACATTTACACAATGGAATTCTATGCAGCAGAAAGAAAGAAGGAACTCGTACCCTTTGCAACAGCATGGATGCAACTGGAGAGCATTATGCTAAGCGAAATAAGCCAGGCAGTGAAAAACAAATACCGTATGATCTCACCTTTAACAGGAACCTAATCAACAAAACAAACAAACAAGCAAAATATAACCAAAGACACTGAAATTGAGAACAAGCTGAAGGTGACCAGAGGGGAGAGGGGCGGGAATTTTAGGGGAAAAGGGTGAAGGGTTTGCAGGAGCAATTATAGAGGACGCATGGACAATAATGGGGGAGGGGAGGCAGGAGGGAGGAGGGGAGGGGTGAAGGTTGGGCAGGGGTGGGGTAAAGGCAGAAAACTATACTTGAACAATTAAAAAAATTTTTTTAAATAAAAACAAAATCTCTCAATGTTGTGTTCATACTAAGTAACTGCTAAGATTTTCCCCCATCATGAGGAGTTGTCAGTTCACAGTGTAAATATGGTATTACCCCAATTAATCACTTTTCATTTACTGATAGGTTTCAAGAGAAAAAATATCACCCTACTAGATAACATCGGAATAACAGTGTAAGTGTGAATATCCTTATGTTACAAGGAGAAAGATATTTTATTCCATCCATGTTCACAAGAACTAACAGAAGTTTTATCAGACTAGTTCAATTTAAGCATAATTCTATAGAGAGTTGGGATATTTTATCTTAGAAGAATTACAGTTATTATTTCTTGTGGAAAAGAGTACAAAGGTTTAAAAGTTCAAATAAATAAATAATTATACCAAAGTCTTCTATTTCAACAGCAGCATACTTTGTTTCATAGTTAAAAAACAACCTTTTGCCATCAAATCCTATAGAGAATGACCACATTGTTACCAATGCTGGTAACAAAGCATTGAAAATAGAATGAATTCTATGTAGCAAAAGGTAGCAAAACACATCACTCCAATATACACGCCTGGAGAAATTCAGGTCATGACATGCCCAAAATATGCCACTGTTGATTACGCTATGTTGATTGTTTTGAGCTGTAGGTACTTATAAAACAGCTAAACTCCCCTTATCTGTCTAAAGACTGATCCTCCATAAGGAACACAGTTGTTATAAATAATGAGCTAATTCTCCAATCATGGAATCTCATCAACTAGAGACAACTGACTCTTGTCATAAGACAGGAGACCAGAAGTGGACACCACATCCAAACAAACTTTGTCACAAGCTACATTTATTTTGAATTTGTATTTCCTCTGTTAAACCCCCTTCATGGCCATCTCTTTGCTCTGCTAGAGCCAGCGGTGTTCCCCATGCACGTGGACTAAAAATGTCAGGTAAAAGCGAACTGATCATCAGGGACGTCAGAGTTTAGCTACCTTCAAGGCATTTATTCCTATTCTTCTAAGGACTCATTCGTCTTTCCTAAAACTCTCCTACTCTCTCCTGAGAGGCCAAATCCTCCCCTATTTAAGGTGGTGTTTAATCCTGAATTCTAAGTCACCTTTTTTGGGTTACCAATTTTTCCCTGGTGTGCACAAAAGGTATACATGTCAATAAACTTCTGTTTTTCTCTTGTTTTCTGTATTTCTTGCAGGGGTCTCAGCTAAGAACTAGGGGGGCCGGGGAAAAATTATTTTTCTTCCCCTACAGTAGCTAACTGACAACACACACACACACACACACACACACACACGCACACACACAAACACACACACGCAAAGTGCTCCCTGAAGGATTTGTTAGCCTATGTCTCAAAAAGTAAGCAAACATCTTTGATTTCTTATTTTTTTTTATTTTTTCAAACCAAATGCTTCTATTCATGGAGTGCAAATATTGGCAGGTCGCTGCTTTCCCCTGGAGCTAGAAAAGTTCTTGTGAGTGTCCCAGACAGGAAAAGCTCTTTCTCTCCTCTACACTCAGTCATGTTACACTCAAAGTCAGGACCTTTTCCAAATTTGCTAGAAAAAGACAGAATCAAGAGCCAAATAAAAGCCTCTTTAACTTGTTTTTTTATTTGAAACTTCAAAGTAGGTCATTTACACAGTGAAAAGAACAAGGAAGAGGAAAGAGAGCAGTTAACATACAAACGAAGGCTCCATGACAGTAAAACCCAAACACGTTTTTCTCTAACGCACATTGTCCAGTACTGTCAGGAAAAATGAGTCATGAAATGGGTTTTGTTATGTTTCCTTCCAATCATTATGAAAAGCCATTGACTGTAAGCGAAAGATGAAAAAAAGGAAAAAAGCCTAGCTCTCAAAATAAAAGGATGGAGACATTAACTGTTTATGAACCTGAGCAGATTTTTTTCTTTTAAAAAGCAAGTGAACCAGTATTTTCTGTTGATCTCAATTTACAACTATATTTTTAAATAAGGAATGTTCTTCCTTTATGTTTAGGAAAAACTACTGCCCTTATCAAATAACTACATTTCCTGGAAGACTAACTGGCGCTCTTACTCATCTTAAAAATTGTTTTCTTGGCAACAACAGCCAAGCTCTTCTTTGTGGTGCTTTGTTATCCCCTCAGCACAAGGCTTCTCAAACTGCAAGGTGCACAGGAATCACTATAGGGGTCTTGTTCAAATGCAGATTTGATTCCAAGAAGCCCCCAGTTCTGTCAACACTGCTGCCCACACACTGCAAGAAAAGAGAATCAGTAAAACATACAGCAACTCATGACCCACATCCAGAGATTCAGTTTAAGTACTTACACAGTAGAGACTGACTCTATTTTTCAACAAATGACCAAGATGCTCAGCATGTTTCCTAGGGCTGCCATGACTAAGTATTACAACCAGCTGGTTTACTACGCCAGGTCATTTTCAGGACCGAAGGCTAGAAATCTGAAATCAAGGTGCTGGCATGGTTATGCTGCTCCTGAAGGCACGAGGGGATAGTGCTTCCTTGCTTCTTCTAGTTTCTGGCGCCGTTGGCTATCCTCGGTGTTCCTTGGGTGGTAGATGCATCACTCTAATCTCCACTTCCATCTCAACTTGGCATTCTGGCTTCTGTGTCTCCTCTTTCTCTACGTTGTCCACAAGACATTTTCCTCTGCGTCTCTGTGTCCAAATGTTCCTCTTCGTATAAGGACACCAGTTATTTGATTAGGGCCCCCCCTCATGTCAGCTAATTACATCTGCAAAAACCCTACTCCCAAATAAAATTTAGAGGTAATAGGGGTTATTACTTCAACATAATTCTGTGGGGGGCACAATTGTATGCACACCAAAAATTGGGGCCCCCTAAGGCTGTGTTTGTGCATACTGGTTATTCATTAGAATCATCTAGGGAACTTTCGAAATTACACTAATGCTGGGCTCCAACCTATTAAATCTGACCCTTGAAGGGTGACACCAGGCATTAGTATTCTTTAAAAATTTCTCAGATAATTCTAATGTGTACTAAGGATTGAGAACAACTATATAAGGCTCAGATATTACAGCACTCTGTAAAAATGTGGAACTTTGTTGGAGGGGAGAAGGAGGGAAAGTACCAAATTACTTTATTTGAAGGAATGGTACACATGAAAGAACATAAGCGGATGATTTGGTACAACTTATAGAAAAGCAAAAGGTAGTTTCAACATGCACGTCATACTTTGGTGACCATGAAAGTCACCCCTGTGGTTATGGGAAGCCAGCCTAAGGCTTAGCTCTCTTCATTGTTTCCCAGGGTGTGCTTGCCAAAGAGATACTCTGCCATGCCAGATGCGCAAGCTGGTTATGTGGTCACTCAATTCCTTGATGGATTTCACTTGCTCATTCAGGTAGAGTCTCCATGAACTCACACGAAGAGAGGTCATTTTTTCAGTGGCCAGTTTGTGCAATTCCAGGGGTGACTAATTCTCACTTTTTTACAAGTGTAACACACACTCCAGAAAATATGGACTATTTTTAAATAAAATGTTTACATTTTTTTCTTAGTATGCATTGTAAAAAAATATACTGGTAAATTTAGTCTGCACCAAAAAATGCTGTTTGGAAAACAGGCATTTGTTTTTCAACTAGAATTTACAGTCAACACTATTTTATACTAGTCTCAGGTGTACAGGATAAAGGTTAGACAATCGTGTATATAACAAAGTGTGGTCCCCCTGCCCCGATATTTCTAGGATCCACCTGGCACCCTGCATAGCTACTGCAACACTATCGATTGTATTTCCTATGTTGTATTTCACATTCCCATGACTATTAGGTAGCTACCAATCAAAACAGAGACTTTTAAGATTTTATTTATTTATTTTCAGAGAGAGGAGAAGGGAGGGAGAAAGAGCAATGTATGGTTGCCTCTCACATGGCCCTCACTGGGGACCTGGCCTGCAACCCAGGCATGTGCCCCGACTGGGAATCGAACCGGGACCCTCTGGTTCCCAGCCCGCACTCAATCCACTGAGCTACACCAGCCGGGCGGAACAAAGGCATTTTGATAATGGTGTTTAAGCACCCAAGAGTTTCTCATCAATATGATTGCAGGTATTGTATCATTTTTAATGGGAATAATATGGATTATAAAATATTTACTCCTCTATATTGTAATTATGAAATAAGAATTTTATTACACTAAGAAATAAAGGTAAAGAATTAAGGAAGAAAGTGTATATGAGAGAATTAAATTGAAGTAATTTGAGCTTGGGAAATTAAACTAAGTTCGAGATATCTTAACACTGTTTTCAAGTCTTGCCCATGGTGTTATCTCTCTAATTTTGTTCCAAAGGGATGATAATTAAGGACTGTATTTAGATTAGTCATTCCAAATTGCCCTCAATTTTCCAGAGTTGTGATTCCAGAAAATATTTGGTAATGGCTTCTAAGTGTTTTAAAATAGAAAGATGAAATTTCTCTGTAAAATATAAAAATAAGAAAAGAAATAACGAAGTGTTCATTATATATAGTCAGACCTGAAGACCTAAAAAATACGTTGACAAGCTTAGATGACTAGTATTGAGTGTCACTTTCTTATGGGGGTTGAAGACAATTCTATATTGCTATTTTCTTTGTTATTATAGTAATTACTGGCTAAAGTAATAAAAATTTCATGAAATAATAAATTTCACTGTGTTTCCTATTGTACAACATGGTGTGCAGGGGTGTCAAACTCCTTTCACTGGGGGCCACATCAGCCTCATGGTTGCCTTCAAAGGGCCAAATGTAATTTTAGGACTGTATAAATGAAACTTCTCCTTAACTAGGGGCAAGGAGCTCGGCGCTGCCTCTGGGCAGAAACAAGGTGCCGGGTCAGATAAAACAAGGTAGAGGGCCGGATTCGGCCCGTGGGCCTTGTGCTTGCCCCCTGTAGTGGAGAGTAAGAACCTAAAGAGATAATGATATATTATAATCCAGAGGAGAATACACAGTGTACTAATGAAAACACTAGGAACCAATAATTGAAAGATAGAGTATCATAAAATGTAAGAAGGAAAATATTAATATGGAAGTGAACCAAAATATGTTAATCAGGTTAATAATAATAAGAAATAATCAAACAACCTCTTCAATAGGGGAAGGTAAGGATAAAGAAATCAATATGTGGTTTTGTAGAACTACCATCATAATTCATTACTCAAACGAGGATCCCTAGGAGGGAAAGAAGTCATTAACTACTCATGGACAACAGCTGCAATCGGTGACTGTCCCCAAAACCTGAGATGTGTGGCAATTATTGTTTTAATCCATTCCCCCAGTGTTCTTGGCTTCACTTTAAGAGCGCTTC
>PVJI01013179.1:0-48714 GCA_004026765.1 Micronycteris hirsuta | reverse complement strand
CATTCTTCTATGAAAGTTATATTTTAGGTTTTAAATAATTTAGGGCTAAAAAATTCCATTTGCTAAAAGGATGTCTGTCCTTCAGGTTGAAGGGAAATGATCCCAGATTGAAATTCACATCTAAATGAAGGAATAAAGAGAATCGGAAGCATTAAATACATGGGTAAATATAAAAAAGTGTTCTTTCTTTTTATAATATGCATGAATATATTGACTATTTAAAGCAAAACATAACATCATAAAAGAATGTTTATAACACATAAAGAAGTAAAGGTGATGGCAAATTCACAAAAATTGAGGGGATGGGTACATGGAAGTATACTCATAATATGCAAGCTTATTAAATTTGTGAGGTGAGAGGTATAAAGTATGTGATAGGCTGACTAATAGTCTCCCAATCATATTCACATCCTAATCCACAAAGACTGTGAATATGTAAAAGGGACTTTGTAAATGTGATTAAGTTAAGGATCTTGAGATGGGGAAACTATTTTAGATTATTTGGTTGGGCTCAATATAATCACAAACACCTTTATAAGAGATAGACAGGAGGATCTGAAGCAGAGAGAGAATAGGATAGAAGCAGAAGTCAGAGTGGAGAGAAGATGCTACCTTGCTGGCTTTCCAGGTGGAAGAAGGGGCCATAAAACTATAGAATGCACTTGGCCTCTAGAAGCTGGAAAAGCAAGAAAAAGTCTTTTCTAGAGCCTCCTGAAGGAATGCAAGGCTGCCAGGGTTTTGACTTTAGTCTAGTGAAACTGACTTCAAGCTTCTGATTCCCGGAACTGTAAGACACAGACTTTGTGTGTGTTTTTTTAAAGATTTTATTTATTTATTTTTAGACAGAAGGAAATGGAGGGAGAAAGAGATGGGGGAGAAACATCAATATGTGGTTGCATCTCACGTGGCCCCCCCGGGGACCTGGCCTATAACCCAGGCATGGGCCTTGACTGGCAATTGAACCGGTGACCTTTTGGTTCGCATCCTGTGCTCAATCCACTGCGCTACACCAGCCAGGGCAGACTTTGTGTTGTTTAAACCTCAAAGTTTGTAGTATTTTCTTACAGAAGCAATCAGAAACTAACACAGATGTGAAGTGGGAATTATGAATATTCCCAATGTCCTCTAACTTTGTGGGTTCCACCCTCTAAACCCTGTTTCTCGGACATCATATGATGAGAGAAGGGAAAGGTGAACTGGGAACTCTGAAATACCAGATGTGAAGTGAGACTATCGATTCTAGTCTCTGACAAAATAAAAGTGCCAAGTGTTAGCCCTAGAGCACACAGTAAGATAATAAAATTAGATATAGCTAAGAATCCAATATAAGAAGTAAAATAAAATATATGTATTTGATTACTCAAAAAAAGCTGAGAAAGATGAAAAAAGAATAACAAAAAAGGAAGAATCAAAATGTAGTAGTAAGGTGGTAGATTTAAACTCAACAATATTAATAGTTTCACTAAATGAAAATCACTCAATAACAAAACATCAAAATTAATGAAGCATAAGTAACTCAACTAAACAAACAAATTTACAGTTACAATATGATATTTTAACAACCCTCTCACAGTAATTCATAAACCATACATTCAAAAAATTATTAAGTACAGAGAAGATTTAGAAAATACTACAATGTCCTTGACCTAATTGATATTTATAGAACATTATACATGATTTCAAACTACGTATTCTTTTAAAGTACATATGGGACATATAGATTACATGATACTACATGCAAGTCTTAATAAATAGTAAAATATTGAAATAAAACAGAGCATGTTTTCTAATAAATACAGAATTAAATTAGAAATCAATCACAATGAAACATCTGGTTAATTCCATAACATATGGAATTTAAAACATCGTACTTCTAAATAATCTGCAGGGTAAAGAAATAATAATGAGGAAGGTTAGAAAATGTTTTAAGCTGAGTGATCATTAAAACAGAGCAAATCAAAATTTGTTAATGCTGTTATAGCAATATTTAAAGGAAAATATGCACCTCAAAATGCTTATATAAGAAAAATAAAAATGGAAAATAAATTAGATATTTTTCCAGCTTAAGAATTTAGAATATGATGAACAAATTAAATTCTAAGTAAACAGAAGAAAAAAACTAATAATAAGAGTAGAAAACAATGAAATAAATAAAAAATAAATAATTGAGAATAAACATAAATTTATATAGTACACTGTTTATATTTATTAATACATATTTATGCAAAGTTTTGCATGTTTACATAGAGCACATTACAATTCTAATAGAATCCATCACAATTTTAATGGCTTTCCTATTTCATTTATTAATTTTCCATGAAATCTCTTTTCTTCTGCAGACAATTTACATGTCACCAAACCAACAAGAATGAACTTGGTAGGCACCAAAATATAGCTCAAGATGTGTTCATATTTAATATGTTTAAATTTTTTGTTCATATTTAACAAAGATACTTCTTATTCTTTTACTTTTAAGTTATTTCTATGAATGTGTTCTTAAGTTCTGGTTCCCAAGCTATGCAAATAAGTATCAGCAGCAGAGCTGATTCAAAATGCATATATTAGCCACAGAAATATTGAGAATAAAGAACAAAGCTGGAGATATCACACTCCCTGATTTCAAAATGTACTACAAAGCAATAGTAATTAAAACAATATGGCACTGGCACAAAAACAGACACAAAGATCAATGGCACAGAATAGAGAGCCCAGAAATAAACCCCTAAGTATATTGTCAATTAATCCATGAGAAAGGAGGAAGAATATACAGGGGGGAAAAGACAGTCTGTTCAATAAACGGTGTTGGGAAAACTGGACAGCTACATACAAGAGAATAAAACTAGACCACTTTCTTACACCACGGTAAGCTCAAAATTGATTAAAGACTTAACTGTAAAACCTGAAATGATAAAAATTCTGGAAGAAAACATAGGTAGTCAACTCTTTGACATTGGTCTTTACAATATTGTTTAGATATGTCTTCTCAGGCAAGGGCAATAAAAGCAAAATAAACAAATGGGACTACATCAAACGAAACAGTTTTGCACAGCAAAGGAAACAAGAAAATGAAGAGTCAACTTACTGATGGGAGAAAATATTTGTGAATGATGTAACTGATAAGAGGTTGATATCCAAGATGTATAAAGAACTCCTACAACTCAATCTCAAACAAAACAAAGCAATTTAATTTTAAAAAATGAGCAGAGAACATGAATAGACATTTTTTTAAAAAAGACATATAGTAGCCCGACAGATACATAAAAAGATGTTCAACTTCACTAATTATCAGGGATATGCAAATCAAACCATAATGAGATATAACCCCACACTTGTCAGAAAGGCTATGATAAAAAAGACAACATAATAACAAATGGCAAGATGGTAGGTAAAAGAAAATTCTTGTGCACTGTTGATGGGAATGAAATTAGTGCAGCCACCATTTCTGGGTATTTATGTGAAGAAAATGAAGAAACACTAATTTGAAAACATATATGCACCCCTATGCTCATTGTAGCATTATACACAGTAGCCAGGATATAAAAGTAGAGATTAATAAAGAATATGTTATATATACAGAAAAAAGAATTAAATCTTGCCATTTATGACAACATGGGAAGAACTACAGAGTATTATATTAGGTATGAAATAAGTCAGTGAAGAATAAATACCACATGATTTCACTTATGTGTGGAAACCTAAAAAAAATATGAAGAAAAGCACCAAACAGAAAAAGACTCAGAGATGCAGATAACAGACTGGTGGTTGCTGGAGGGGAGGGGCCTGGGGAGTCAGGGGAAATAAGTGAAGGGGCTGAAGGTACAAACTTCCAGTTATAACATAAATACGTCGTGGGAATGTAGCATGCAACATAGGGAATCTAGTCAATAATATTTTGATAACTTGTGTGGTAACAGATGGTAACTAGACTTCTTTTGGTGATCATTTTGTAGTATATAAGATATTGAATCACAAGCAAATATTGTATGTCAACTATAATTAAAAAAATTAAAAATGCATGTACTGATGTATATACTAGATCTTAACCCAGATCTACCAAAGATTCTATGGCTGTTTCTTTTCCCAAATAATCACATTAAAAAAAAAGAAAAGCTCTTTTAGTGATTCCAATTTATAATAAGCTTTGAAACTCCCTTTCCAGACTCAGGGTTCTTGGTCCTCTTTGCTCATGAATCATCTGGGGAGCTTTAAAATATGGACTGACTATTGTCAACACCATTCACCGACTATCTTGTATTGAGTCAGGGCTGGCCTAGTAATGTAGGTGACAATCCATTTGGTATAATTGCATGGCTACAGAGAATTTCAGGTCCATCCATGATAATTCACCTCTTTTTCTGGTAATACTTGTTATTTCCACCCCCCCCCCCGAAACAACATCCATACTCCTTCATTTAAGATAAAGGTTAGAATGCAAATATCCCCGTAAGAAAACAGTTTTGTTTCCCATGAGTGGTACTGTTAAGTACTTAGTGGAAAGAGGGAAGAATCACACAGGTGGACGAGGATGTGATGGGGGATGGGCACCTGCAGGGCCATGGGGGTTTCAACACAGAATTTTTCCCTTCACAGTTTGCTATAAGCTAGTCTGATCTATAAGGCAGAAAACATATTGAGTCCAGATCGTTGTTACAGAAAAGGGAGAAGAGAGAGTGTCTAACTTCCGGGAGTTTATGATTTAGTACAAACGGGGCAATTAGGAGTCATGGGATTTACAGAAAGAACATGGACTCTATGATTGGTCAGTATTGTTTTTTCTAAATATCTGAAGTACACATCTCTATAGTCCACAGAGCTTTGTCCAGAAAAATTGACTCCACATTCTGTAAGTGTACACCAAGTCACCCCAATTCTAAGAAAGTAAAGGAAGATTAAAATACAACAAAATTCACTAGATAATGTGTAGTTGACTGGAGAAAACTGAGAAACGCTTGTTCTGCATTTAGTGTCTGATTACATGCAAAGCTCTCTATTCCAGTAATCAAACTAATCTTTCTTTGTTCCTATTTTGAGCAAGCCTCGAAACCATATAGGAGAGTTTACTTTAAGAGTTGAAAGTTGGATTATAGACTAAACAGATTAATTGGTTAAAAACTAATGCAGCTCACTGTCGTGACCTTAGACAGTGGTCTCCAAAGTGACAGATGTGGCCAAATTGTTAGAACTTTTATTTATAAGTGTGGTCATCTCAAAAAGAAAGTCTGCATTAGCATAGTAATATCCAATTGATAGTAATGAATAGGTGATACAGATAATGTATAAATCAAATTTATACATTGGAGATGCCTGTTTTACTTTGCTAGTAAATTGCGAGTTTTACTTTGGGAGGACTAGTTTATGTATTGCTGCCTTGCTCTGACGGTGATGAAGACCTAGACTGAATAGCAGTAGTCTAAAAGAGCCATGTTCATGTGCTCCTTTTCTCCTCCCTGGAAAATAAGTGAGCCTTTTCTTAGCCTTTGCAGCCATAGCCACTTGTGGGGGCCTCTGTGTCTCATCCATGGTCTGCAGCTTCTCTTCATTGACAATTAATCTATACTCATTAAGAAGAATCTCAGTATGTCATGGATGAAAGGCACCACAGAGATTTGTTCTCCCTCCTCATTTTGAGGATAAAAAAACAAAGGCAAAGGTGGTAAAAAAAATTTAAGTCATTGAGTTAAGTTAAGAAAAGGTCTCCTTAGTACCACAAAGAGCATTACGAGAAGGTGATGACTGTTTGCACTAAAGGGACATCTGCTTTCCACAAAACCTGACAAAATGAAATACTGGCTATGGTCACTGCTTCGTATTTCTGATGAAGGTAATTGCCATCTGGCTGTTAGGGGTGGAAGGATTCTACAAATATTTAGCTGTTCAGTAAGAGGAAGAGGAAAGTACATTTATTCTTTGTTTCTAGTGGAAAATAGGAACATCTTACACTGAGATTTTTATTTTACTCTTAAGTTTTCTGTATTATATTTGCTTATGGGTATAGTGAGAACTGTGTCTGTAGGCTGCTCCTTCAATACAGACAATATTTGCTATTGTCCCAGTATTTTTCTAACATCTACATGCACACATCAATACAAAGAAGTATAAGACATCCTTGGGAAATTGAGACAGACTTGCATTAAATAGTAATTTGAGAACAATATGCTCAATTACATTCCAATTTAGAAGGTATAAATGACATGTAATATGGGTGTTCTTAGAAATCAACTTGCCTTTCAAATCTATGCTTACTCAAATTTAGAAATTAGAGAGAATGTTGTAGTATTTAATCTCCCTGGCCTCTGACTCCTGTAGCTATTTAGCCAGGCCTTCTTAGAACAAGGATGTAAGCAGGCTTCACTTTTTGCATTTGGGTTGCTTCCCCGCTGGGGCTAAGGGAAATGTCATACTGTATGTATGTAGCTCTAAATTTCCTTCTGTGCTGTGGTGCATTTTATCCCACACTGCCAGGTATGCTGTGCAGTGTGATGGTTAAAGAATAAAAGGCTGAAGTAGTAAAGGGATCATGCCCTGCCCTCAACAACCTTTCTCCCAGGACCTGAAGTGAGAGCAGTTTACTATGGAAGGATCAGGAATAAGTGTTCCAGGCTGTGGACAGCAGCTAATAAATCACGGCCATGGCATCATGGGAGTGGCGCAGAGATGCAGGAGAAAATCTTTGGTTTCATCACATGTGGCAGAAAAAGCTGAAACTGAAGGGTGTGCTGGTCAAGTTTGAGGGAGACACTTGGTTTGTGTAAGGATATTCTAGAATATATTTAATGAATTCCCTATTACACAGCTGATTGTTTTCACAATGTTGTAATGAACTGCCTTATACATGCATACATACATACAAATATAGACATACGTTTTATATTCCCTTAGAAAAATTTTCTCAGAAAGAATCAGTTGGACCAGAGGGCATACAGATATTCATATCTGTTGCAAATTGTTTTCAAGAAAGGAAATACAAATTCACAACAGAAATGTATAAGAATATCCAATTTGTGTATGTCAATTGCATCTTAATTTAAAAAGAATATTCAGTTTATTTTTGCTTTATCCTCATCAGTCCTGGCCATCATATGAAAATAGTCTGATACACTTGCCTCATATGGGCATTTAAACTGTATTTGCTCAGAGCAATATTCAGACTCTTCCCTGTTCCCATGAGGTCCTATAGGATCTGATTGCAGTCCACTCCACCACCTCTTCTCATCTCCTCTCTCCTTTGGCTTGTGATGTTCAAATACCTCTCAGTTTCTTATACGCACAAACTTGTTTTTTTTTTTACTTTTCTTTTTTTCCCCTAACTCAGCCATTTGTATGTACTTCTACTCTTCCTTTTTCTCTTTATTTTTTATGTCTCGGTTTAAATGTTACCTCTTGTTACTGCATTGTGTCAGTACCAAAAAAAAAAAAACCCTCAACAAATATTCAAGTTAAAAAATTCAGCTAGATCATTCAGCATTCTTTTTCTCTGCATTATGTTTTTGAAAGCAAACATATGTTTCTATTATATGTATACTCAGTCCTTGAGTATACATATAAAGTTAAAAATGATAAGAGGCAGGCAAGATCACTGTAGCAGAGAAGGAAAGAGACTGAGAGACTGCAGCTTCGATTCTGGATTTAACATTATTTATTTGTGTGATTTACCTAAGAGTTTTTATGAGGATTTTGACCTTTAAGAATGCTTCTAGATCTAATATTCTGTAACTTATTTTTTTTGCATTCATTCATTCACTTACTTTTTAATTTGAACCATGCCCAGCACCATGCTCATCATGAGGGACACCAGGCAGCATAGGCCAATGGTCTGTGGCCTTTGTGGATTTATATCTTGGTGTACATCTTGTCATTCAGAGAAATAAAAATGGATGAATCAATTTTGAAATGACTTCTGTTGGTTTTTATGAGAATATATCATTTGGATGTGAAAGGCAAATACATTCTTAAAATTAGGAAGCACCACTTTGTGGTTGCTTACTTTCTCTGTGGGAGAAGAGGGAGTGGGGCCCACAGGAGAAGGACTGATTTAAGCCTGCCCATTTTATGATATTCTCCCGCCTCTGCATGCTTAGTCTAGTGACTGTCCTCTGAGACTTTGAGGAGATTGCCAAACTGTGCTTTAGAAATTCATTTATTTTCTTTTATGAATTCTAAATAAATAAATGCATTATGGGTGGATACCTTTCTATCCAGAAGGTATAGACTCTACAACTTCTACATTTTCCATGGTAATACTTTACACATTTGCCCCAGTAAAAAAGGAATTTTCTCCTAAAATTGTCAAAAAATGAACAATACGACGGCATATGACTCTAAAACCTGTCATGCAGCACCATTTCAAGGAACTGTTTCTCTAGAGAAATAAAAAAAATATTGAACAGGAAAATTTCAGAGTGGAAGACAAGTTTAATATAATTCTGTACCAATAAACATAATGCTATTAAGTATCAGACAATTTTATTAGCTTACTTTTAACACATTTTCAGAGTTGAACTAACTCAATTTTACTACAGTTTCGGCAAAGGTTATAAAAAAGTTGAATCAAAGACAGACCTGCAAGTAGAAATATTCAAATACATGCAAAGTCTCAAATGAAATTGGTAACTGAGACTGAACACAAAAATAAACTTAGAATCACAGAATTTTGCTGCTGGAAGGGGTCTTAGAACATCTAATTCAATTCTTAGTGAAGCAGGCAAAAAATTAAGAAAACGGAACACAACGAAACTTTTCTATTAGGAAGTGCTTCTGTCCCTCCCCACCCCCCGCCGGCCCTGCCACCGTCAACACGATCTGCGTTAAGAAAAACACATAGTTCTTGCTGTATGACGTTATGTCAAAAATAACAAAGATGATCATGGTTAAATGAAAAACTGAAAGTTGAAAATTCAGTTGTTTGTTCTTTATGTTGTATTTTATTAGAAGATGAAATGCTTGCATGTGTGGGCAGAAAGAAAAACATATTTCTATATTCAGAGGAAGACATGCAAATAATAATGCTTTCTACTCACAAAGGAAACAAATGCATGCTCTTTTAATAGCATGTAGGAAAAAAACAGAGTATCTCTGAAAAGTGACCACTTTTCACCATTCAGTATGCATCCTCCCATGGTTTGTTGTCTATATGCATATTTCACATACTTGAACTCATACTGTTTCGATTGTTCTTAGTACTAAGTTGGGGTAGTGCAGGGATTGTGGTCTTGTGTAGTGTGACAGTTTATGAGAATGGATCGGAGGCCACATAGCATGTCTACCAGGACAGATGATTTAGGCTGGGGTCAGATGACAAGGGCCTTGAAGTCCACACTATTGGGGTAAATGTTATGAGCGGTCCCTTAATTTGAGAAGGTTGTACCCTCTATTCTGTTCTGTCCCTACACTCTGCATGTTAATTTGGGGGTGCATCCCCCCCAGGCTGCCTGTGAGATGTTTATTTATAGTATTAAGCCATGAAGACAGTGGGCTTGTGATATTCTTTGACTGCAGAACCTGTTGTGACAATAGCCACATTTATCTACAAGGTCACCGAGTCCCTGCACACTGGACCTGACAATGACCCAAATGATGTCCCAGTGCAGGGTCTTTCTTCCTTACTTGTCCTCCAAACTACGTCAAACTTGCACTTTTATTCTTTCCTTACTACAGGTACACTCAACATCCCACCGAAAACTGCCAAAATTTTCAGCTAATTTTGTTGCTCTAGCAAACCTTTTACAAATGGGTCATTTTTAAGTCCCCTTTCTGCAAATCTGGTTTCCTATTAAATAATCTAGTTACCTAACAAATAGTTCTATGTAAAGTAGAATAATAAGCCACTAAAGAAATTAGACTTTGAAAATGTCATAGCCATGGTTCTTTCTGTTTTGATAAAAGTCAAATAGACAATTTTAACTGGTCAGAATTACAAAGCAGTATAATATGGAACATGTCCTTAGCAATTTTCATTTTTTGTCTTAATATTGTTTTTAAATGATGCATTTTAAAATACAGATCTATGGTTCTATTTGAGATGTGTTATGGCTTAAACATTTCCAATGCTTCTAAATATATTCAAGTCAACAGACAAACCTTATTTTGCTTTCTATTATATTTGTACTGATTTTTTTCAAGAAAACTCTCTGATCTCTATTCTGGCAACCTTCATTATAATCTGCAGGAAGAACTGATTGTGCCCATATAAGCACTTGAATGAGCAGTAGGAAGAAGCTATGTACAAAAGCCAGTAGGGCAGAGTGGGTTTAATCCACCCACAGAAGCTAATGCGACTTACCAAATGATATTTTTTTCATAGTCTGGGGATACATGGTATGTAATTATTACTGATATTTCAAGAACTTGAGACTTTAAACATCCAACCACTTTCTTTGTAATGAAGTCTCAATTTCATCCTTAACCTGAAGCCCAGTGTATCATGTGTAGTGTGTCATGTAGCACAGTAGTTCTTAATTGGATGTTCTGTGGTACAGATATGTTCCTTCAGTTTTCATTTTGATAGGATGAAATTGGCAACCAACAAATCGGTGTAAGAAATTCATTATTTGCTCTGTGTTTGTTTCAGCGGTCGGAATTGCTCCAAAGCTTCTTTCTTGGGTTTCTTTGGAATCATTTTACTATAAAAAGGGTTTGGGTTGATTTGAGGAACCATTTTTAGTAACAGAAAGTTTTTATTGCAGAGTGTCTGCCTCTGAGAACTGTGGGACTTTCACAGGTGTTGGATCCACAGGATAAGAACAAGAATGACATTTCATAGTAATTTTCATGAATATTAATTTCATTCAGCCGTTCTTTTGGAAAGCCATTTCTCATTTCACGTTTAAATCCTGGTAAATGGAGACAAGTTATGCTCAAAAGACAGATAAAAGCATCAGGAAGCTTAAATCTAATTGAGAAACTACTTAAAACTCATATTTTACATTAACCTTAATTGCCACCACTTACCAATGGGAAGAATTATGTTGTCAAGTTAGTTTTAATCATTGCGGGTTGAATCTTTAAGACCTGAGAATTTTTTTTATTGTTTTCATTTGAGGCATCACATACTTTGGGTGTATTAAAAAGACCTGATTATCTTTTCTTTTCGGCACTTGAGTGATGACATTTCCAGAGATATTTCATGCCACTTAGAGAGGGCACCGACCTGTTAAATGGGCCACTGGGAATCCTGAGAGTGATGAGTGGTCTGAAGCCTCCCATAAAGCAGGAGAGGAGATAAGGATCTGTGAGTCCTAGGACGAGGATGCAAAAGAGTCCCGGACAAGGACAACAGCACGGGGATTTCTTGGGGAGGGGGAGGTAGAGGAGGGTACCGGGGACGGGTGGTGGTGGAGAGAGATTTGACTTGGGGCGGTGAACACAGCACAGTACGGTGCAGACCGTGGGCTGTGGAATTGTGCACCTGAGTGAAACCTGTATGTTTTTGTTAACCAGTGTTGCCCTAATAAAGTCAATTAAAAAATAAAATAAAATAACAATGCTGAGTCAGGAATATAGGAAAAAAACTAGTCAATAGATTGAAATTATTCTCCTGTGAAAGAGAAAGTTGCCTGTGGGAAATGGCACTGGATTTTCATTTTAGGTTGCACACCATTTCTCAATCATTTCATTTAATATTTTTATTACTCATTTTTAAGTTATTTGTAAAATATTTATAAAATATTTGAAAGACATAAAGAAAATACTGCATCAACATCATTGTAAATCATTGTATCTTCTGTTCAACTTAAATGAAGTAAAATTGCTATCCCTTTGAAGCTGTGGGGCCTTTCCTGGCTGAGGCGGTAGAAATCTGTTAGATTCAGGGGGGGACACGGTAGATTGTTGAGCAGAAAAAAAAAGACAGCTTAGAGAGTTTTGGGCTGTGAGCAGAAGAAATAACCTGCATTTTATGCTTATCATTATAATTTGTCACGTATATTTTATCCCTAAACAAGAGGTCTTTCAGTTTTGCATATTTTAGAGTCTTTTATAAATGGAATCATACCGTGTTAATCTTCTGCAACTTAATATTATGTTCCCAAGGTTTATTCATGTTGTTATATGTAGCCATAATTTGTTCAATTAATTGCAGTAGTGTTTCATTGTTTGAGAATATACCACACCTTGCAATTATGGATCGAACCTTTTAAAGGGTGGGTAAAAGGTCTTGTTTATCTTTGTTGAATTGGCTTTGGTTTGGCCACAATTGTTGGCATGAAGAGAGTATTAAGTAAGTGCTTTTTTAATGGTAACTTTATAAAAGGGCAGTAAAAAATATAAATAAAATTTTCTTTTTTTGAGACCCTAAAATGTAATTTAGACATTTGTACCTGTAATCTAATCACAGGGCAGGCCTCAAAACAAAACATTCTGGAGACATATCTTCTCAATATATAAAATTTTATTTTCTAGGCTGAAAGTCTTAATTCTGGGCCTATAGTCTCTGTTAGGCATGGAAGATTTAGATATGGTGTTTTTTCATTCGGATGAATATGTTCTTATATAGTAAATTTTTTTAAAAAAGGTGAAGTTCAGTTTTAAACCGCTTGTGCTCTATTCTCCAAAGAGATTAGCTAACGCGATATTGCCACTTCAGAGTGTTAATGCCTTAGCAACACGACACATAATTGGCTACTCTAAGAGCAAGTTTGTTAGGTTTGTTCTCTGCATAAAGAAAATAAAAACCACCTCGGGTGTACTTTTTGTTTGTTTGGTTTGGAGCTACTCTCCCTTATTCTTGGAAGAGGGATGGGAAAAGATTGGGTTGATTTTAAGGGTTTATGTGTTTCACAAACACTCCGAAAACCCTCACGTTTACTACTATAGATTCTGTTCTATTACCTTCTCCCCAGGAAGTATCACATTTATAAAATATTTTATTAATCAGAAAAATAAGAAACTACGTTTCATAATCTCTTTTCCTTTGAGCAATCCCTAGAGCTCCCTTTCGGTTAGACCCCACCGAGTTGAAATTTAAGATCTAAAATAATGCTTCCAAATATGCGACCTACGGATTCTCGGGCAGCTGAAGTGTTGGTGTCAGGGTTGCACAAGATTGAAGACTGTATATACGACATGAATACTCAAATATAGGTAGGCGCAATCATATTTAATGAAATAAAAATCAATTTTAAAGTTCTACTAGATGTATTAAGCTATTTTTCATTTATTCTTTTGAGCTAACTTCATTTTATTTGTGTTAAATATGTGTGTGGTGTATGCACATAGTTTTTAAAACTCAATGGGCTTATACCGAAAACAAGAGAGCCTCTCTGTCCCAGCCTTGCGAACCCCTGATTCTGCCTGTTCGCTGGCAATTACTTCAGCTTTTTTTTTGTTATTTCTCCTGGTATTCATCTTTTGATTTCTAAATAATATGCATATACTACTGTTTTTGATTTTTCAGTTTTAGATATTACTCAGTGATTTTTAGTAAGGAAGATAAGGATTTAGCCCTCATCCCCTTTCATCATCTGCACAATTTTTAAAAGATAAGATTTTATATTATTAGGACCAAATAAATATTAACTTTAGCTGAGCTGTATAATAATATGTGTGATATCATTTTTGTTCCATTTTTAAAATAATATGTTTTGTTTTGCCATTTTGGGGGGATTGATAATTATGGTTTGGGGGCATTTATTTAATTAACTCTGCACTTAACACTAATAATACATCTGCTATCCAAAACATTAGATGATGACCTTTAGTGTCGCATGTCCATCATCTGTCAATCTGTTCTCAGTGCCAGTCTGCACTCCTTGTTTTTGAAAACTGCTGTATTCCTGACATCATAATGCCTGCCTTCTCTATCTATCATCCCTGAAATCTTTTACATTGAATTTTATTTCTTGGTTTCCAGAAGGTAAAATTTTGAGATCTTACGTGTCTGAAGATGTCCATTGTTGATTCTATGCTCAACAATGATTGATAATTGGGTTAGGTTGAGAAGTTTAGTTTAGATCTCACTTTACTAAGAATTTTTATAGGCATTGCTACATTTTCTTCAATTTCTACTTCACCCTACCTGATACTGTTCTGATTCCCATTCCATTGTATGTGCTTTGTCTCTTGTTTCTTTTTTCCTCTCTGGAAGGTTTAAGATTCTATATTTCTTCCTAGTGTTCTTTCCATATTGACATAACTTGATATGAGTTTTTTAAATTCATTGTTTGGGGTACTTTGTGGGGCCTTCCAATACATGTCTTCAGTGATTTCCTTGAGTAAATTATTGTAAAACTTCATCTTTTTCATTTTATCTTGTCACTTTTTCTGGACATCTTATATATGGAATGTTAGAGCTCATTGATCGATTCTCTAACTTCTCCATCTGTCTTTTCTATTTCCAAACTTTTCTGGAAGATTTGTTCAATGTTATCTTTTAATTTTTCAGTGAACTTTTAAATTTGGCTATCATATTTTTAAATCCTAAGAATTATGGACTTTTGTGTTTTTATTTCATGGATGCAATACATTTGCTTATCTCTCCTAAAATATTAGTTATATTTCTTTCAAAATTTCTTCTATTCTCTGCATTGTCTGTTTCTCTCCTATCTCCTTTTCCCCTAAAAATAGTGTTTTGTTTTATCTATGTCTTTCATAGAAGAGGCCCTCCTCAAGTTTCTAGTTACCTCATAGTCAGTCATTTTAAACTTTCTTTTACTTTAATTTTATTTTATATTTTTGTGTTTACTTTTCTTAGCATTTATATTATGATGGCTTTAATTCCAGGTCAAACAATTTTGCTTCTTCAGTTACATCTGGGACATCATTTTCTTCTGCGCAACCTCCTCTTCTGGTTTAGGAAAAATTTGCTGTTTTTTGGTGAGTTCATCTCAATGGGCAGAAAGAGCTCACCTATTGGTTAACCTGCCCTTGAGGTCCATAAACTGTGCTTCACATCTTGGGAAGCTTTTTTCACCTGGATGTGCTCCATGACCAGAAAATCTACACTGAAACCCTTAAGCACAGCATTATTGCTCTCTGCATTTTTATGCATGTGCAGCAAAAACTCAGCACTCTTGTTGGGCCATTGGACTATGTTCAGTCCCACTCCTGGGCACACCTGCCAACTCTACCATTGTTATGGTAGGATGACACACTTTGCTTCTATAAAGAACACCCCTCAGATGCTCGGCGGCTTTTTGGATATGCATACGTTTGATGGTCTGTGCAGTCTCATAAGTTTTCTTAAAGTGGGCACAAAGATTTGAATCTCTTGATTTGCATGATTTTGTGGGATTTTCTGGATCAAGTGGATAGTGAACCATTTTTAGAGGTCACCCCAGGCTGCTTACAGGTAGAAGAAGAGGATTTCTTCTATGTTTAGAAAAGAAATAAAAAAGAGGGTCAGGAGCTTTGTGTTTATGGGAGGAATCGTTAATGGTGACTTTCAATATAGAGTGAGTACGTGAGATCCTGGACAATTTGTTGAGGTCCCCTAAAGTCAGTCACTCTGATCTTTCTTTTTTGGTAGGTCACACACTCCTGATGATTCCTCAATCTTCTCCCTGCAGATTATTCTTAGTTGGAATATTGGGTTTCTAGTGGATGGGGGTCTTATCAATCATCATGTAGACTTAACATGTAAACCCCATCTTTGCCTCTCATTCATCTGTGACTGGCATCCATCAGTCATCTTTCTGCTTAGGTCAGGAGGGAGTCTTAATGTCCCTTACTTAGTCCTTTAACAGTTCTTTCTTTCGTCAGTTTCACTTGAACTTTGGCTTTCTGAGATACTTGGTGCCTGCAATTTCTTGTTTTAAAATGGACCTGTCTTGCATATTTTTTATTTACTAACCCTACCTGCCCATAGGCAATTAATTTTCATAGTTCTCCACTGTATTGGGTTAGTTTTCATGCTTCCATCCACTCTTCTGGATTTTATTGATATCTTTTGCTTTTAGTCATATACCCCATTTCTCTTTTTCCTGTGGACATACACTTTTCTTATTCTTTTACTAACATTTAAAGTTAGTATGAAGGTGTTTAAAGTGAATAAAGGTGTTGACTTAAATATATTTTGCTTGACTCATTGTATTTTCTTTATATGTTGATATTAAAAGTATTGTGGCTATCAATAGTTAAAGTGTTTGTGAATTTACAGGGTATTTTGTTGATGTCATAAAATGATGTCTGGTCATCACTGGCCAGAAAGAAGTGAAAACTGGTGAGACCTTTGTTTTTATGTCTTTACAATACGAGTAATTATAATGGTATTATTATATACTCATGATGGAAGAAAGCAAATTTATCAGTTTAGCACCACAGGACTTAGAGTAAGTTTTCAAAACTTCTAAAGCAAAAAGTTTGTACTATTCCTTTGTATACTTACTGAAGCTATTGTTTACTTTCTATGTTTCCTGAATTCTACAGTCCACCAAAAAACAAGATTAAAAGACACAGTTAGATCTTCATTGTCAAAATAATACATTTCCATAAATACATGCAAAAGGAAGAAGAAAAGTGGAACTACATATTTTTAGGTCATTGCTTAATTTTCTCAAGACTGTATTTTCCTTTTGGTCTCCTTCACATGGGTTTACATATGTGTTTTGGTCCACCCCATTCTCCCTCTTGTTCTCTCAGTCATAGAATTAATTACTTACGTATTTAATTCCAAAGACCTTAATGGTAATCTTACACAATCTTTTGTTTTAATAAATGAGGAAATAGATGCATGCAAATTGAGATTTCACAGCCTCCCTGGGTAATACTTTAGAAATAGAATTTGAATTTTATTATGTATATTTAGTTAAAGTTAACCTAGATTCCACTGACTTTTATTGTTATACATTCAAAAACCTTACATGAACATAGTTGTATTTATATTTTTGTAAGTTTGTAGAGTAAATAGAGTACCCATAGGTGGGAATATACCTTTCAATAACTAGCTAAATAGCATCCCTACAATTGCCATTGCCCCTACATAGTTCTGCTCCATTGGTTGAATTATTTACCCTAATAGGGAAGACCAGAGAATTTCCAAACCAGGACACTGATTTTAAGTTAAATTCTTAGCCTTGAGCTGACTTTAATAGCATGGTGGTCATATCAAAATGCTTTAGTCTGAAACATTATTGAAGAATAATGTAGCCTTTAGGAAGCCTTTAAAAAACATTTAATTTGGGCCCTGGCTGGTGTAGCTCTGTGGATTGAGTGCGGGCTGGGAACCAGGGGGTCCCAGTTTGATTCCCAGTCAGGGCACATGCCTGGGTTGCAGGCCAGGTCCCCAGTGAGGGCCATGTGAGAGGCAACCATACATTGCTGTTTCTCTCCCTCTCTGTCTCCTTCCCTTCCCCTCTCTCTAAAAATAAATAAATAAATAAAATCTTAAAAAAAAACATTTAATTTGGGAAAAATCCTAATGCTACAGAAGAAGTACAAGAATAACAACAGCACAAAGAACACCCACATAGGACTTCCGGCCAAGATGGAGGTATAGGTAGACACACTGTGCCTGCCTCCTTGCACAACCAAAAGAGGGACAACAACAATTTAAAAACAAAAAACAACCAGAACTGACAGAAAACTGAACTGTATGGAAGTCCGACAATGAAGCAATTAAAGAGGACATATTTATCCAGATCTGTAGGAGGAGCAGAGCTGGGCAAAGAGGGCTGGAGGTAAGGCGGCGGTTTGTGGAACAGGGCGGGCAACCCTGCAGCTGGCCGGTGAGACCACGGCTGGTCAACCACAGTGAGACCTGTGGCTGGTGGACCCAGAACCAGCAAGACTGAAGTTGGTGGAGCAGGTAGTCCCACATTTGCATGCAGATAAAGGAACAGCTGGGGAGTGAAACAGACTGTGCAGACTGGGGTTCCATCTTGGCGAAATAAAGCCTCTAACCACTGATTGAAAACACCTGTGGGGTTGAGGCGGCAGTGGGAAGAACTCCCAGCCTCACAGGAGAGTTCATTGGAGAGACCCACAGGGTCCTAGAACATGCACAAGCCCGCCCAACCAGGAAGCAGCACAGAAGGGCCCACTTTGCTTGTGGGTAGTCGGGGAAGTGACTGAAAGCCTGCAGAGAGTGGAGCAACCACTATTCCCCATTCTCAGGCCCCTTCCCCACAGACCGTGTCACAACAACATGGGTCACCCCGCCCTGGTGAACACCTAAGGCTCTGCCCCTTATATGTAACAAGCACACCGAGAAAAAAAAAAAAATGGCCCAAATGAAAGAACAGATCAAAACTCCAGAAAAAATACAAATAAGCCACGAAGAGATAGCCAACCTATCAGATGCATAGTTCAAAACACTGGTAATCAGGACACTCACAGAATTGGTTGAATTTGGTCGCAAATTAGATGAAAAAATGAAGACATTTCCCCTAAGTGAAATAAGGGGAAATGTACAGGAAATCAATAGTGATGGGAAGAAAACTGGGACTCAGATCAATGGTGTGGACCAGAAGGAAGAAAGAAACATTCAACCAGAAAAGAATGAAGAAACAAGAATTCAAAAAACCGAAGAGAGGCTTAGGAACCTCCAGGACATCTTTAAACAGTCCAACATCCAAATTGTAGGGGTACCAGAAGAAGAAGAAGAGAAACCAATTGAAACTTATTTGAACAAATAATGGAGGAGAACTTCCCTAATCTGGCAAAAGAAACAGACTTCCAGGAAGTCCAGGAAGCTCAGAGAGTCCCAAAGAAGTTGGACCCAAAGAGGAACAACACATCAAGGCACATCATTATTACATTACCCAAGAGTAAAAATGAGGAGAGAATCTTAGAAGCAGCAAGAGAAAAGGAGACAGTTACCTACAAAGGAATTCCCATAAGACTGTCAGCTGATTTCTCAAAAGAGACCTTTCAGGCAAGAGGCTGGAAAGAAGTATACCAAGTCATGAAAGGCAAAGACCTAAATCCAAGATTGCTCTATCCAGCAAAACTTTCATTTAGAATAGAAGGGCAGATAAAGTGTTTCTCAGATAAGGTCAAGTTCAAGGAGTTCATCATCACCCAGCCTGTATTATATGAAATGTTAAAGGGATTTATATAAGGCATGGAGGGATATCAACAGGGGAGTGGGAGAGGGAAAGAAGGGGAAAAAGTATAGAGAATAAGTAGCAGAGTGGTAGGTAGAAAACAGACAGGGGGAGGTTAAGAATAGTACAGGAAATGTAGAAGCCAAAGAACTTATATGTATGACCTATGGACAAGAAATAAAGGGGAGGGGATGTGTGGGGGGGTGTGGGGCAGAGGGGAATAAAGGGGGGAAAATGGGACAACTGTAATAGCATAATCAATAAAATATATTAAAAAAAAGAACATCCACATATTATTTACTCAGATTCATTCATTATTAACATTTTTATTCCATTTACTTTTATCATTTGCTTTCTCTTTCTATACAATTTTTATAATATTTTTGAACCATTTGATATTAAGATACATACATTATAGCCCTTTAATCTTAAGTTCTTCAGTGAAATTTCCTAACAATAATGTCCCCCATGGAGAGTTCATGGTGAGCAGCAGTATGGACTCCTGTTTAGTGCCAGGAAATTTCTCAAGTGTGCAGTACATTTATCACTCTCAGTAAATTTAACAGTAATATACTAGTTTTATCAAACTACCGTGTATTTCTCACACTGTCAATTGACTCAATGATGACCACTATAGCAGCTTCCCCCGCCTTCCACTGCAGTGTTCAATATAGAAATAGGAATTTTATTTAGTTATATCTCTTTATTTTTCTATAAATTTTTTTCAGTTTCCTCTGGTTTTTAAGACAATGGCTTTAAAAAAGTACTTAGATTTTCTAGTAGCCACAATATAAAAAGTAAAATGGAAGAGGCGAAATTGATTTTAGTGATATATTTTATTTAATTCAGTGGACTCCCAAAGCTATCATTTTAACATGCAATCATAAAAATCATTATAAAATTAAAAAAATAAAAAATACAGTCTTTTAAAGCAATTAATGTAATGTTTCTCAGTTTGGGTTTGTCTGCTTTTTCTTTTTGAGTATACACAGACTATACATTCTGGGCCAGAATAGAAAATAGATGATGTGTCCTTCTCAGAGCTTCCCATGAGGAGGTGGACATGGGCCATCTGGCCCTTATCCGTAATGTCAATTCTCATCACCCAGACAGGGTGTTGTCCAATGCCTCAGTTCTACAGTTGCTATTTTTTCCTTGTAATTTAATAAGCCATCTGTGGGATACACTAAGAGCATGCATATACCTGGTTTGCTCTTCAGCAAAATTTTCCCTCAGATTAATTATGTGCATGCTTATATGTTTTCATATTACACTTAAGACTGAGGGTATTCAGTGAAACGCCGCATTCATAAATCACTTGGATTAGTTCCTTCTTTCTCCCCCACGCCCCCTTCACTGTAGTTACAGTATTCATCTCAAACCCAATAGTTATAAAAAATTTTATAGTCACTTTAAGTTGCAAACACCATCTTAGTTCAGTAATTGTACTAATTTAGACTTCCAACCTTACTCAACAGTAAAACTTGCCATATTTTCTTTAATCTGGACTCTTATAGGTTGGCACCCTCCTTTAGGCAAAAAGTACAGAAATCTTTATTTTTCAGTCAGCACCATTCCTACTTACTAGCTGCAATTACAGACCCTTCGGGAGATGGAGAGGCTGTTAAAGAAATAGAGGCAAGAAGAGAAAAGAAACCTTAGATTTCCAGTACTGTTGTAATATGGATTTGCTCTTCTTGGGCTTGGCTGTGCTTAAAACTGACTCTGTACAATATACAGGTAATGTATTATAGAATTGCACCCCTGAAACCTATATAATTTTATTAACCAATGTCACCCCTAATAAATTCAGTAAAAATAAGTAAATAAATAAAATAAACTGACTTTGTCTGGTCATTGGTATGTGCATATTGCAGAGTCCCTCCACCAATTGCTGGTGGTCTTTATTTACATTTACTTTTTACACTTACAAGTGCATTTATAAAGGCAAACATGCTCTTCTAAGCAGTAATTTCTTTACCCTTCAGAGGACTTTTTCAATGGTGAGATCAGATTTTACCTCTACTCTCTTGATTGTGCCTTTTGAAGTGTCCATTAGGATTCTTTCTTTCTGTCTGTTTGTCTATCTATGTATCTATCTACCTATCTCTCATCTATCTATTGCAAGAAATTAGCTTATGCTATTGTGAGGCAAGGCAAGGTTGAAATCCACAGGGAAGGTCATCAGGAAGGGCAAGCTATACAATGCTATCAACTCTTGCTGTGGTCTGTAAGTGGAATTTTTTCTTCCTTAGAGAAACGTCAGTTTTGCTCTTCAGGCCTTCCAATTGATTAGATGAAGCCTACTCAGATTATCAAGAGTAACCCCTTCTATTTAATAGTCAATTGAAGGAAATGCTAATTACATGTACAAAATGCTTTCACAGCAACACCAGGATTAATGTTTGAACGACAGAGGCCTACAGCCTAGCCAAATTAACACATTAATTAACACATTCATTATATACAAATCACTGGTAGGTAATCCAAAACATGCCTACTGCACCAGCTACATAAGAAAGTGAAAGTGCATTAGAAGAAAGAAAGTTGAGTCTGGTTTTGAACACACAGAGTTTTCAGTACCCTTGAGTCACTGACATATATTATCTTTGTGCTTTTGTACAAAGGGCTTGTTCCAGATAATTTCTGATGCTTCTTTCAGTTATACAATAATTTCTATTATTATCATGTGCAAAGGCAATAGAGATGACTAACAAAAGGTAATTGTCATTGCAAAGAGAATAACAATGCAGAATTGACAGTTTCCCCCATTTGCTGCCTGCCTCAACAAAGAAAGATAGTAATTAATTATGGCAGAGAAATAAGGCATTTATTTAGCCACTTTCTCAGCACACTATAGGCCATACACTAGTTTAGATACAGAGTGGAATGTGACCCAGCTCTGGATGCAGAGAATCATGACTTTAATCTAATGATTATAAGCAAATCAATCATTTCAGTACAATATGGTAATGCTCTGCCAGGGAGGTGTAGTGTGCTGAGGAGTGGCATCTGAATCAGGATTCAGAATAGTTTTCCTGGGAGACCTACATTTGGAACTGAAATTGAAGGAAAAATTGCCACAAAATCTGATGGGCTATTTAATTTCTTAAAATGTGCTTGGTGTTTGCAGGGAAAGAAGGTAATGGATTTGGGGGTAGTAAGGGAGGCCATGTGTCTTGATCAAAACCTGAGAGAGAAGAAATTTCTAGCTGTATGATGGACAGGAGGGTAGCTGGGACAGGCACAAAGGAGAATAGGGCGTTCCGGGCAGAAGGTGGAACAAAGCAGGTTTGGGGTGAAGAAGAGGGTGTATAGTTTATTTTTGAGTATGTTGTGTCTCTAAACATTCACACAATAGAAATAGCCTGATTAGATATAAAGTAGGGCAAAAGTCAAAGCTTTTGTATTACTTAGCTATCAGTTTAAGATAATCATATTATACAGAAAAGTTCTAAAAAGGTATATGATTTTACCCTAGATATATTTCTGTGGTCTCAGACAAAAATTTATTACAATCCCTTTGTTAACATTGACAAAATTCTTCTGTTCGTCCCCATTGCTTTGGCTCCTTCATCTTTTGGGGTTTTCTGGTTGTATTAATGTTCCCTTTGATAACAATCATGTTCAATTTCTTCAGCACACGTAGTTTTGCAAATTGTTATTCGACCTCAGTGTTCCCATAATTCTCATTTACTTTTAAACACTGATTGGAAGCAGGGTTTTTATATTCGGCTACTCCCACATACTATGAAATGTGTCTTTGAGAATGACGTTTGTTTATTTGAATATATCTTAAATTGTCCAAGGGCCTTTTGAATAAGAAGAGTTTTATCTATTCAGAACATATTACCATGTTTTCACCTGCAGAGCTGTGAATCATCATTTACTAGCACAACCTGCGAACATGGCAATGGAACGGATTAGAGAATTTATGTGGTTGAGGGGCTACATTTTGTTAATTCTCTCTCTCTCTCCAGTGGACTTACCCAGTGCCTTTCTGTCTTATGAGTTGAAATAATGAATGTGAATGCCCTTAGTATAGGTAACATCATATTAATGTTAAACACTACTTTTTGCATTATATTGAAAAATTACTTCAGGACTTGAGCACAATGAAGTTGAATTGTTTGGAAGCCTCCTTTGCAATACAAAGAAATTTATTTGTCCTTATTTAGCATTAATAAAAATTTCACTCTTTTTTCCCTCCTTCCCTCCCTTCCTTCCTCTATCCCTTCCTTCCTTCCTTCCCATTTTATTAGTTCAATGACACCATCTCTCCTCTTCCTCTCAAAATGTCTATTATTATTTTATTTTAAGAATGTGCTTTATACAAATAACTAGTTCATATGGAAATAAATCTATAGACCTAGAATATCGAACTATATTTTTAAAGATTTTATTTATCTTTTTTTTTAGAGAGGGGGAAAGGAAGGAGAAAGAGAGGGAGAGAAATATTGACGTGTGAGAGAAACATCAATCGGTTGCCTCCATACACACCCTGACTAGGGGCTGCACCCTCAACCTAGGCATGTACCCTGGCTGGGAATCGAACTGGCAATCTTTTGTTTTGCAAGATGATGCCCAACCAACTGAGCCACACCAGTCAAGGCACAATATCAAACTATTGAGGTAAATGTCACTCTCAGGAAACTGGGAATCAACAAATCACAACAAAATATACATAATATAAAAATAAATAGCATTCCCCTTTCCAGTCTTTCCAGGAAAGTTTATATGGCTTTGCAGCAGGAGCAAAGAATCCCTGACCCCGTGTGCCACAGATTGGCCTGAGTTCCCAGGTACAATGTCTATCTAACATATCTAACATACAAGGCTATTCTCTGGTGGTGTGAGAGGTGTAAAGATTTTTAAAAAATACCAAAACTAATGAATCACTTTTGAGTACTTATTATGTACCAGCACTCTTTCCTGTTTTTTTACATGTATTACTATTTAATCTTCATAATAGTTGTATGAGGTAAATATGTTACCACTTCCATTTTACAAGTGAGAAAACTGAGTCTTAAAGAAGTCTAATAATTGCTCATGGCCACATAGGGATTAAGGAGCAGAAGATTTAAACCCATATTCTTAATCATATCCTCACTATTTCACCTAAGAAAACCTAGTAGGAAAAGTGGCAGACACAAGAATAAATAAAACATGGGATAGAATGGAGTAAATGCCGTGATAGGTATTCACACAAAGTGCTACTAGAGCTCAGAGGAGGGAGATGCTGTGCGGGTGTTGGCAGTCTTCATGGACCTTCACCAATGGGGGCATGCTTCCGAGAGAATGGTAGAAGAAATATTTCAGCGGGAGATGATGGTTGGAATGATTTCATTTGTATGTGTCATTGAATCTATAAAGTGAAACGGTCAGAATAAAGCCTGGATGAGTGAGTCTGAGCCACGTTGTGTGAGGCTTTAAACAGAAGCAGAGAAGTTAGCCTTAACAGGTCAGGCAGAAGGAAAACTTCTGAAGGTTTTGAGCAGGACAGCGACATGATCGATGAAGTGATTTGTGTAAAGTCATGCATTAACATTGTGTAGACTGGGTTAGTCTGGAAGACTTCAGAATCTGAGAGATTAGCTAAAAGTTTGGTAAGAAAGACCAAAGGCTTGACTTCAAGTATTGGTGTTGGGAATGGAAAGAGGAGAAATATAGGATCCTTATAGATGCGTACTAGGACTTGGTAACTTCCCGAAGGAATTGACACTGAGGTCTCCGTGGTTTCCAAATGGGCACTATAGCTCTGGGAGAATGCTGATTGCCTTCTCTTGCATAGGAAGCAGCAGAGGGAGCAGGTTGGGGTGAACAGAGCTGAGATGTGTTCATGCTTCCGTCTAGAAGTATCCAAGATATCCCACTATTAATAGGCAATTAACATGCAAAGTCAAGGGCAAAAACTTTTAAGAGGCCTTTAGTGCTTGGCCTGGATTGCTTCTGTATCTTCTGTTTCCCCACTCTTTCCCCATTCTCATTGGGCCTGCCTGATTTTTTGAAAACTTTCCCAATGCTGGAAGCAAATGCTCACCAATTTATCTCTCCCTTCCAGTTTTTCTCCATTATTATAGTCAAATTCATGAAATTATATATTATAGTTGTTTATGTCTTCATGGTGCTGAACCTTTGCTGATACGCATTGCTGCTGACTTTTAACAAAAAGCTAAAGCAAACTCAAAAGTAAAGCCAAAGCAAAACAGAACAAATAAATATACAGTCTTTAAGCTAGTGAAACAGTGAAGCCATGCAGAAATAAAACTGAGAGCAAGCAAGCAGAAAGTGCCCCTGAAACAGTGCTGCCTGCATTTGTCTCCATGGGTTTTATCTCGGGTTCTGCCAATGAGAACCCAAGAGGAGGTCTTTTACAATTATTTACAGGTCTGTGGTCAACAAATCAGACTGGGTAAAATAAAACTTTTCAGTAAGGGAGAGCAGAAAAGTGGTTTTCTAGACTGGACAAATAAAGTTTCTTAACTGTGTGAAGAGAGGCCACAGAGTCAAACACTTATGAAGTTATATTACAGAATGCAAGTTCAGGATGCTTATGAGCAGCTTGATTATATTATATTCTCTAATCTCATTAGCTGCCAGCTAATGGCATTAATAGAAGGAAAACATCTTTTTAATCCTCTCAGTCAATCTTTAGTTAGTTTATAAGTTTTTTTTTTTCTTTTGTAAAATTACTTCCTGGCAAATATTTTGTTGAAAATCATAATTAGCAAACAGATTTACAACCAAGTGATTTTCTCAATCGATAGGGTTCATTTAGATATGAGTTTTGAGGCATCACCAGTCATTTTGCCTTTGTTTTCTCCCAGATGTGCTGTAGTCAGAACTAAGTCTGCTCCTGATGCATTTCTCTCTGATGCCTTGCCAATTGCCTATTTACCATCTGCTTCTGTCTTCTGCCACCGTCCCAATCCATCACTCATCTGCTCGTATTTGTGTGCCCTCAGAGCAAATGTCTCTACCAGTCACATTACCAATGTACAAACTTCTGAATTCACTCCTGGCACTCTTTGTAGACTAGGAATTCCTTAGGGATGAAGACTCTGTCTTTAAACATATCCCTTTTCTCACCCAAATAATGCCTCTGCTTTCCAAATTGAGGGCTGGCCTCCCTGACGTCTTTTCTCGTCTGGCTGGGCTAGATGTGAGCTCTGCTAGCCCCTGTACTTACGTGAATCTTAGCACTCATTGTTCTCCTCCCTCTCCTTGAGTACAGAGGCTGTCATTCAGTTTTTACCTTTGGGCTTTGCATTGTTTTCAGCAACTGGTTCCTCTGTAAAGATCAGTGGAATGGGGGAATGGGAAGGGAAAACAAGGAACCGTTTCCTTGTATCTGTTAAAAAATGCACATTTTGGAAAATCGACTCAGATATTGTTATTGACATAGTTACAAGTTAAGTTCATTTTCAGCCTTTTTCCAACTCCCCTTTCTGAGGCTTCATTCTACAACACCAGTCCACCTCCTCGGGGCCTCAGTGGCCTTGGGAATTGCTTTAGTCTCAAAAGCATTCATGTCTTCCTGGTCTGCACGCTGCTGTGGTTTACACCGGGACAGGAGTAGTTCTTTGGGGGTAGTGTATATTGAGATACTCATCTTTTAGCTGCAATCTCTAGTTCCACAGACACTCTGGGATAGAGCTCGGCCGACGCTAACGCCTGGCTCACGGAAAGGAAGCTCAGGTTCCTCTCCAGGCTCGGGATGTACTTGTCACTTTCCTCTAAACTGTCTGTGCTGTAGCCTCAGCGGCTTTCACTTACTTCTGTATGTGCAGCCAAGCCTTTTCTGGCCTAAGAATATACTATCTCTTCCAGAATCTTCCTCCTCTTCACCTACTCTACTCATCCTCAAGGGCTCCACCCAAATGCCACTTTCTCCCAGAAGACTTCATTGAAGTCTTTTTGGTTCGGTTAATGTTTCTCTCCCCATGGCTGCTGTAGCATCTTGCTCCTCCTGTCCTAATACTGGGCAGCAGAGGCACAGGCAGCTCAGCAGATTAAGGGCTAAACTTGAGCCAGGCTACCTGGGCGTGAATCTCACTTTTGCTTATTCCTAGCTGTGCGAACTTGGGCAAATTATATTTAACTTCTCTATACTTCAGTTTCCTCATTGGTAAAATGGAACTGATAATAGGGCTTATCACAAATATGTTTTATGAGAGTTAAATTTGTTGAAACAGTTAAGGATTTAGAATACTGTTTGATGTATAATATGCAATACATATTAATAAATATATTACTTAAACATATAGTCTAAATAAAAATATTTTAATGTATAGATGTTATATATAAAGTATGTAATGGGTATATATATTTATATTTATTGTTTTTATAGTTATCTTTTCTCCAATATTCAGTATTTATTGAAAAGTCACCCTATACCAGACAATATTCTATGTTATGATGTAATCACATTTTTTTTTGGTGTGCGTGTACTTGATTTCAGGTGTGTTGGATTATATTATAAACATAACACCCAGCATAGCTTTATCCATTATCCCATACAATTGTGAGATCATTGCGAAGCTAACTTATGTGGAGGCATTCTATATTTCTAAGTAATTGAAGATATTTTTCTCTCCTTTTCTTGAGTCCAGCTACACTGTTTATGTTCTCATTCTCTGATGGTCCTGGCTTATGTTCTCATTCTCTTTGATGGTCCATAAGATTGATGTATTTTCACATGCAGTGTCAAACTGCCTGTTGATGGGCATATTATTAACTTTTTCAGGAAAAATTACCAGCATTTCTATAATGAAATAACAATATTTTATGGTGGAAATGTACTGGCTTTCTCACTGCATTATGGGAATAGTATTATGTTTTCAGAAATGGGTAGCTTGCATTACAAGCAGTTAATTAAAGTCAATAAATACATTACATTCTTTTCTCACTAAACTAACACAACTAAATATTATTACATCCTTTCTTTGAAAGAAAATTTTCTATTAAATCAACCTGAATATCTTCTCTGAATTCTTAGAAAAAAGTCTTCCTCTTCATAAAATAACACAATTTTCATTCTTGTCTCTACTTCTTTCTACTTCTTAAGTTGGAATTTTCCCCAGTGTCTTGCCTTCTGGACTGACAAGATTGCTCCTTCCTGTACATCACGTTCCTGGAAAAGGCTATGCAGAAATTTCAATACCTCTATGTGAGGAAAATACCAGCAATGACTCATAGACTCTAAAAGAGGTTCTAACTCAGCACTGGCCTGAAAGTAAAGAAACTGAATTACAATCTTACATTTATTCTTTACTACCAATACGACCTTCACCAAGTAACTTCTCTGGACCTCAGTTCCCTCATTTATAAAAGCCAGGTTTGAATTAGATTGTCCTTAATGTCCCATTGGATTCTATACTTCAATTTGCATGACTTTGCCTTAGCTTTGCCATGATGTATGCACGATAACTCCACAATATCATCAAAGTCTCAAGCTCCTTCTAGTTTATCTATCAATAAACTCACAAATGCAATTTCCTAGGCAGGATGAAGGAGAAAAGAAAAAGGCAAAGACAGGGGAATACAGATGTTTAGCATACTGTTGCCCCGAAATACAGTTGGGATTCTGTTTGTAAGGAAGAGTGCAGAATGGATATTGAAGGGCACACCACATGGGGCTAATAATAGTACCATCTTGTTCTTCAAATATTTATTCATTCAGTGAGCAAATCTCGATTTGTGCCTTCTTTTTAGGCACTGAGCATTTCGTGGTAAACAACAACAGGCATCCCTTCTTTCACAGAGCTTAGTAGAAGCTATTGGAATTAGTAGGAGAGCTGTGCATTAAAAACAAACTCAGAAATAAATACACTATTATATCTTAGGATATGTGATCTGATAGAAAAAGTTGGTTGTTATAAGAAGGGGACATAACCATCAGACTAAGTATAGAGGGTCAGATGCATTCTGAGAAAGTGAGACTTAAATAGGATTTGGATCCTCAGAGTAAAAGATGGGGTGAGTGAGAAGAACCTTCAAAACGAGGGAAGAGTGTGGCTAAAGGCCTCGAAGCATAGAGAATCCACACAGGCCAGTGTGGTTGGAACGTGTTGGCACCGGAGAGAGAGTAGCACGGGTGAGGTTGGCCAGGCAGATGGGACCAGAATATAAATGGAGGGAAACAAAAGTCGGGCATCCCAGGCATAGGGTATTGACTGCATGAGTCAATGCACAAGAGGTATCAGCTTTCATGAGAGTTGGATATTAGTGGTTCAAAAGGATCGCGACAAGGGGCACCAGAGTTGTGATTGTACTGGAAGATGTGATCAGGTTACAGGGCATTCTGAGTCATGTTTAGATAATCATATTTTATCCTAGTTGATAGTAAGTCATTGCAGGGTTGTCATGGAAACAGTGGATGATGGTGGTGATGGAAACACGAGATGCAGGTAGCTGTCTGGAAGATGGATTAAATGAGAGGTGGGGAGACACAGAAGCCACTATTCAAAAAGCTTAGGTAAGTGATAATAAAGGTACAAACTCAAAAGTATAATTCCCACATTTTTGTTTGTAAACCAAGGGACCATGACAGAACTTACACAGCAAAGGGCACAAAGCAGAACATAAGTAGGGTAACAGAACTTGCCATTTATTTGAGGCCACCATGAGCTAGGCATTGCTTTAAGTGCTTTCCTTGCATTAATTTTATTAATCCTTTCAACAACTTTATTATCTTTCTATATTACTACTATTTTGACATTTCACAGAGAAAATAGTATAAGTGTAAGAGCCTCAGGCTTTCCTTGTTTAATAAAGAGGAGGGGCCAAATGCTCTCTACTCTCTTCCTATAAGAGGCCAGATCTTTTGAATTTATGAGGTATAGTCCTGAATCGTCTGACTCTTGGAATTGTTAACACATTCCTCTAAATTAATTCCAAGATCAGTTCAGAATTCTTTAATGAGATACACAAGAGACAATCTCAAAGAGGGTGTTCTTGTTTCTCAAGGAGATAAAAAGTGTAATTGTTCTCTTTTACCTTTTTGTATACATTTGTGTGAAATTCCCTCTAGACTTTAGGGACATTTTTGTACTATCTTTAAATGCATGTAAATTTGTGATGCATACGCACTAACACTCTTCCTCTCAGACTCTCTTCTAAAGTTTTGCTATGTATAATTTCCCCACCAATAGGCACAGAGAAGTTAAGTAATGTGTACAGTCACATAGCTAGTCAGTCTAGAACCAGGAATTTAAAAAAACAAAACAAAACAATAAAGGCATTGTGATGGTTAATTTTAGGTATCAACTTGACTAGAGTATAATACCTAGTTATTGAATCAAACACTATGTATTTCTATGAAGGTATTATAGATACCCTTAACATGTACAACAAGTTAATTTAAGTAAGTATTACTCTTGATGATATGAGTGGGCTTCCTCCAATCAGTTGAAGACATTAAGGGCAAAAACACAAGGTTTCCAGGAGAAGTAATACTACCGCAAGACTGCAGCATCAATTCTTTTTTTTTAAACTTATTTTTTATTTTTCAATTACAGTTTAAATTCAGTATTATTCTGCATTAGTTTCAGATGTACAACAAACTGGTTAGGAAGAGTGGTCCCCTCCACTGCTTCAAGTACCCACCTGGCCTCATGCATAGATATCACACTGTTATTGACTGTATTCCCTATGCTGCAGTCCACAGCTCTGTGACTATTCTCTAACTACACATTGTATGCTTCGTCCCTTCACCTGCCTCACCCAGCCTCCCTGCCCACTTGACATCTGTCAGTTTGTTCTCTGTACTCTTAGTCTGTCCCTATTTGGATTGTTTATTTTGTTCATTAGATTCTACATGTAAGTGAAATCATATATTTGTCTTCCTCTGTCTGACTTATTACACTTTGCATAGTACACTCTAGACCCGCCCATGCTGTTGCAAAAGGTACGATTTCACTCTTTTTTATGGCCAAATAGTATTCCATTGTGTATATGTACCGCAGCTTTTTAATCTACTCATATATTTATGGGCACTTGGATTGCTTCCATATCTGGGCTATTGTAAATATGCAGCATTAATTCTTGCCTGAGTTTCCGGCTTGCTGGCCAGCCCTAGAGAGTTTGGACTTGCCAGCCTTCCCAAATGTATGAGTTACTGTTTTAAAATAAATCTATTTCTCTCTCCCTCTCTCTCTCATCTCTGTCTACATTTATTTACACGTGTGTATGTGTATGCATATTGCCAATTCTGTTTTTCTGAGGAACTCTGATTTTTTTTTTTACTGTTTCCTAAAGGAAGAAATGAGTGATACATACCCTTCTCTTTGGATATGTTTCATGAGAAGGCCATGTATGCAAAGCTGCCCTAATCTGGAAGGAGACATTAAGCCACAGGAGATAAACAGAAGGCCTGTGGGCCAAATCTGGCCCTCTACCCTCTTTTATCTGGCCTGGCACCTTGTTTCTATCTGGCAGCAGCACTGAGCTCCTTGCCCCTAGTTAAGGAGTAGTTACATTTATATAGTCCTAAAATTACATTCGGCCCTTTGAAGACAAACTTGAGGCTGATGTGGCCCTTGGTGAAAATGAGTTTGAGACCCCTTCATTAAGCCAAAGAATGAGGCAGATAAGTCCAGCTTGATGTTGTCGAGTTTAGTAGGAAGCTGACATACAGAAGTGAGTGCCGGGTGACCCCAAGACACTCAGATCTCAAAATCTTTCACCTTTAAGACCACCCCCTTTTATCCCTCCTTAAAAATAGACCTACGTGCTAGGAAAGGAGTATGTGGGTGGTTCGGAGGAGACTGAGATACCAGCATGGCACCAGGGTGAACCAAGGGACAGATAATATGTTGGGCTCCTTGCCTCAGAGGAAGGCCTGTTGGAAACTTCGTGACTGTTGGGGACCATGCTGCATCTGATCCATGAATGCTGACTTGCGGGGAACTAACCCACACCCATTTCTTGGCATGGTCAGATCTGGGTGGGATGCCACTGCACAGCGGGAGGCGACCATGGGCAGTCCACCCGCAAGTCTCACTCTGTGCCAGCTTGCTTTAGCACTCCCGAGAGTTAGAACAATTCTAATGGATTGTAAAATGTTGGAAGCTGGATCATCCTGGCCATCCCCACACATCAAAGGGTTAAGGAGCGATTAGCCATTTAGCAAGCCAAGCTGCCTCAATGCGAAAAGCAAAACAGTCTGCTAATTGATGAGAGAGGCCTTGGAGAAGTCATTACTAAAAATACTTTAAACCATTCTCCCTGAAATTCAGCAATTTATTGTTCTTCTTTAGACCAGAGATATAGGAAAAGATTTTAATAGCTAGGAAATTTAGTGAATAGCCATAAACGTTAGTTAGGATTTATACTTCAGAAAGTTGTAGATAAGGACCATCTGTTGCTTAGGATTCCAAGGACACTGGCAAATGTTTATACTTCAAAGAACAGCTAATTGGGTTAAAAGTACCTTGAATTAGATGACATCTCTCTTTCAAACTTTCTAAGCACGAAGACTTACCTCTACATATATTTCTAATTACTAATTTAGAGTTATCTAGGACCTAAGAAAATATATATATATATGACTAACCAATTATTAGTGCTTAAAATAGTTAGTACTAATATTATTTCTAACTGTTTGATGATGATTCCTTATCAGAATACCCATTTGTTTAACGTGAGTAGAATTTATAGCCTTTTTAATTGCTCTACGTGTTATTTCTTGGTGATTTGTAACTTGCAGCTGTCCTTTACTAATTGTGTAAGATGTGTGTCTGCTTTTTATCACTACTGTTGTAAAAACATGCCTTGTCTTTAAAATAGAGATAGTTCCTTTGTTTGAGGAGTTAGTCAGTTTTTGAGGCCGAGAGACTAGCAAGAAAGCTGGTCTCTCATTTTCAATAAACTGAACTAAAAGGCACCAAAAAAGAAGAGTGTCCTTCATTCCACCTTACCATCACCTCCTTCGGACCCACCCCTTAAGAATTTGCAGTAAGCTGGACTTCTGCACATGACTACCCTGAAACTTCTGTACGCATCCCAGAGTCCATTTCGTGGAAGCAGAGAGAGTCAAAGGTCTGGCCTCATTCACTCAGAAGCTAAGCTGGCAGATTAGCTCCAAGATGGAGCCAGCTTTTTAAGAAGGAGTCAGCTCTGTTCTCACCCATGGTAGTTCAGTATTTTTATTTGACTTTTCTCAATATTAAGTTATATTCCATCTGCTGAGTTGTTACTGTGAGAATATGGAATTTTGGTTTAAGGAAGGATTAGAAATAGACCTTAATACAGTCTGAATTCTGACCTGTGGAGGATATTATGCCTACAAACTGATCCTTACTTCACCCAAACAGTAACCATTCAAAAAAGTGTGCCTTTATTCCTCACCAGAAAACTGTACCTGGCAGCAGGCAGACGTGGTTTGGAATCAGGGAAGTTGTGCTACAGCCGAGGAACCATGAGAATAGGAAACTCTAATTCTTTACAAGGGCTACCAGCAAAGCCACCCAACTTTCCTCTAGTAGGAGACACTATTTTAATTATCTTGGACAGGAAATAAATCAGATCTCAGCTCCACATCTCTGTCTTCTATATCTGTTACCAATCAACACTACAAGATACTTCTGAACAAAAGTTCATACAAGATGAGCAAAAATGTTATGAGGCATTGTCAGACATGAAGTTTCCAAGCAGAGTTGTATGTGTTGTTTGAATGGGAGCAGGTAGGAGAGTAGGAAGCACCACAAGAATGGCAAAGTGAGCTCTTGCACTGGGCAGAATCATCGTCGCCGGGGCTAACATTTGAAGCTCTACCGCAACTGGGCCTACCCATCGCTGGGAAAGTCTGCGCTTCCTTCAGAGGATCCTTTCTTTTGTTTACAGCTCTGTTTGATTATCACCATATTTTCTATATTCTCTGCTATCAATGAGACTTTATATGCCATGGTTTTAAATATGTATAACACTTTATCATTATTCACAGGATAATCTCACTGTGTTTTGCTATGCTCTTCAATTTTTAAAGTATTTGTAGTTCTATGTACATTCTTTGCTATTTTATACCTGCATTCCATTTCAAAATAATAGAATATTAATGTAGTGGTATTGTAATGAATCCCCTCCTTTTTTCTATTCTGTATTTTTTTTTAAGATTTTTTATTTATTTTTATTTTTAGAAAGAGGGGAAGGGAGGGAGAAAGAGAGGGAGAGAAACAGCAATGTGTGGTCGCCTCTCACATGGCCCTCACTGGGGACCTGGCCCGCAACCCAGGCATGTACCCTAACTGGGAATCGAACCAGGACCGCTTGGTTCCCAGCCCGTGCTCAATCCACTGAGCTACACCAGCCAGGCTCTATTCTGTATTTTTTACCCCATTAAGACAAGTATAATAAATTTTCAGTTGCCTTGACCAGATGTAGCTCAGTTGGTTGGGCCACAAATCGAAAGGTTGCCAGTTGGATTTCAGGTTGGGTCACATGCCTGGGTTACAGGTTCAGTCCCCAGTCAGGGTGCTTACAGAAGGCAGTTTCTCTCCCTCCCTCTCCTTCTCTCTCTAAAAAAAAAAATCTGTTTACACATGATAACATTGTTACTGTTTTTTTCTAGTGAGATTGTTTACTACATTTAGGAGAAAACATGCTCCTAGGGGAGTATTATAAAAGTATAATTGAGAGATAGCAGAGAAAGGGAGAAAGGAACTCAATTCCAATATTATATCCTCTCTCTAAAATAAGGCACAAAGTGTGTAACTTTACAAAAGACTTAATATATGACATCATACACAAAATTTCTTACGTTCCTCATGCATTTTGTAGGTGCAGAGAATAGTTTGTAAAAAACATAAGAGCATTCTCATACAAATGTGCCAAATTAATTTGGGTTCTCATTTGTTTTAGTTGTTGAGTGTAAAATGAAGAGATGTGTATGATGGTGTTTAACATTAGCAACAAGGGCTGCAGAAAGACAGTAGAGCTTTGCATTTAAGTGCGTGTTACCGTAACTAGGCTTCCTGTGGTAGGATGATTTTTCCACTGCTTATAAAGTACGGGGCTGCGAACAAGTTACTTAATTTTTCTCTACCTCAGTTTCCTTGTCTGAAAAATGAGTATGATATTTAAAAAAATAATATGTACTCATTGTTTGCTATGAGGAGTTGATAAATAAATCTTTGTCAGATAATCAGAACAGTACTGTAATATGCATTTGCATAGAATATTCTGGGTGTTCACATTAAAGAATTCGATAATAGCTATTGACTCTGGGATATGGGAATGAGATCTGGATGTCTGTTTTCAGAAAAATATGTGGCTGTCAGAGTACACTGTTTACATTTCCTACCAAATTTTTCTATCAATTAAATAATTTGAAAAGTCTCAAAATAAATGAGAGTACAATTGTTAGAGTTTCACAGCAATAAATTACATTTGCCAGTACAATAACAGAAAAGTAGATGGCAGATATTTATGATTTTATTCTGAACTTTTGATCATCTTGTTTTACGCTACTGAAAATTGAGAAAAGTGTTCATATCACAAGTGCTGTCCTATACTGCAATATCCTATACAATCTCGTAAGCTATTCTCTTTTTTAATTGTTCAAGCATTTTTAGATGATATATATACTTAAGTCTTTTCCCATATATAACTACATATTCAATTGTCAATTTGATCCCTTTTGGAGATGCTCCCATTTTGGACCATAGGAATTGATTTAGAGCAGTCTCTCTACAACCTAAATACTAAAGATGAGCTCAGGGGAAAAAAATAAAGCTTTGAACACAGAAATAAAGACAATATAATACCAGGACTGCTGTGTGATGACATTAGGAGAATGTGTTACAGGGCTATAGTGGATTTGAACGTGGGATCCACGTGCCCATGAGGATAGTATGTTAGGTTCAAGCACGGTTTGTAGCACCTTCAGGCTGGGAGTGAAATGGAGGAGATCCAGGTCCCAGGATTGACACTGCCCACATAGAAAGCTGAACTGCGGGAGAGAGAATGGGTCATTGTATTTCTAAATCTTGAAAGGCAGAGCTGCGGAGTCGGAAGGGATGAGGAACACAGCGAGCTGGAGAGGCGCCCCACGGTGGGCCTTTCCTCAGTAAGGCAGTTGTCTGTCTCCGTCTCCGGGGCAGGAGTGAAACACAGAGTTGTCCTAGTGGGAAGCTGAAGCAAGGACATTCTCACGCTCGCCTAGAGGTTCGTTATCTTGCTCTCCTTGTGGTTTAAGTCATTCACTGAATTACTAATATCTCTCCCTTGGGCATTTCAAAAGCTTTAGAACCTCTTGTCCTTAGTTAAATTGTACATTTGCCAGACTTCTTCCCGCCCCCCGTCACCTTGCCATATTCCTTAATGGGATCCTTCTTCCAAATATCTCATTGCTTTGTCTCCATTCTCTGGCACCAGACATTTTGTCAAACAGTGTGGAGAAAATGTCCTTCCCTGTCACCCCAGCAAGGCAGATGGCAAAAGTTCACATCTCTCTCGGACAGCAGCTTTGGAGAGAACTATGCTGGTATCTGAGCTGTAGGTGGTAGGCCCCTGTGTGTCTTTGCAGTCAGCTCTGAGAGGGCCGTCCTCGTCAGGACACACTAATTTTCCCTCCCACCCCCAAAGCGACAGTTGGTAGGAACAAGACGTGTTCAGATCTTAGGGAATATGACTTTTTGACTTCTTCTTCTGGTTACTTGCTAGAAAATAGGGATCCAAAGTGAAAACACGGACACAAGTAAAAGGAGTGTCTCAGTCACCTTCCGAAGGACTGTTGTAACTCACTATTAGTTTTACAAATGACGAATGTAAATTGAGTTAATATTTTATATAATCTAGGATCTAAAAATCGGTTGATGTCTTTTAGGCTTCGGGCCTCCCTTAGTGCCACTCCTACTGAGGGTTCATACCCCAAAACTGCCTTCTGCTCAAGCAGCCACAGCCAAGCACGTGAATGAAGCCGGGTGCTGTGAGGAATTACTTCTGTGGTGACAGTAGTGATGAATCCCTTTTCTAAAGGGATGACAGATATGGATTTGCCTGCAACTACTGGTTATGAAAAGGCAACAATAATGCAAAGCATTCAGGATATCTCATAGTATGGACTCCCAGGCAACTGAAGTGGCAAGGTGGGTTCTGTAATTCAGGATTTGGAAAATGTGTCAGCGAATCAAATTCCCTGCTTCACCTTCTCTTCATGCTGTTCAGAATTACATTCTGTGAGAGCTTAGTATATTCATATTTTATGTGTCGGCATACCTTAATATTATGAAAACTGGAATCCTACTTGCTACAGAGACTTTTCCAGCTTCTGACAAAAATAAGAGAAGGGAATAGAAAATAGGAGGATGGTGTAGGCCCCAAGCAAATGGAAGCAACATGAAAAATACATCAGTTGGAGCTGCCGTAGGGCTATAGACACAGTAAGTCCAGAATATTTCTCTATAGCCAACTACCTCCCAAACCTCCCCCTGACACTGAGAATAATATGGATTCCACAACACTTAAAAACTGAGCTCAGGGATTTTCTTTTAAGTCATTTCTCACCCACAAGCGTTTAATAACTTAACACTATACTACGTTCTTTCAGTCCTCTCCTTTTGGGGACAAACAGGGAGGCTGCCCAGATATGCAATAGATGGGGCTCCAATATTCATCTAGTGAAAAGTACAATTAGAAAAATATGTTGGATATAGAACAGAAAGACACAACCGAGTTTTCGGCCTAAAAGAGGTTATGTGGTAAATGAGGATATAGTTTATCATAAAGGAGACAGCTATATCTCATCTGTTTCTAGGAAGGGGAAAAGAAGGAAATGAGCTGGTAACCTCTCCCTAAATGTAGGCTTGGAGTTCTCTTGTAACTGTGAGAAAGAAAAGAACAGTCCTTAAAAAGAACAGAGAGGAAGTGGAAGTATGCTGCCCCCTCACCTGAGTTTGGGATGCTTTCTCCATTGCAGGGGTCAGCTTCGTGTTTCCATGGTGGCCAGGAGCTTGTTTCTGGTGATCTCTGGCTAAAGGGCATTGACATGAGTGGATAGATGGGAAGTGCTTTGAGTAGTGGCTGGCACTCTTACTGTGCTTAGCACACAACACAGGGCTTGGAACATTGTTGTTAATTAGTATATACTTATTAATTAATAATTTAAATAATTCTTGGTTCGTGTATCACAGATATTTAAAAGATGCAAACCCTGGGCTTCAGATGCAGAATCATGGACATAAATAAGGAAAGAAATGGGTCAAGTCTGCTGACATATGAAGTGTGTGTGAAAGGGAAAGGTGAGAATTTAGCGGTTTTCTGGGTTGGGAATTCTACCTCTATTTTGGGATAACAAAATGCAAACAACTGTAACTAAACTCTGAAACAAAGGTTGTAAAGAACAGAACATGAAATATGTTTGACTTTACAAGTAAGTCTAGCTGAGACATGAGAAAGGAAGTAGGGAGTAAAATCAGCATACACACACGTGCACGTGCAAGGTCTGTCCAGAAGGTATGCAGCCATGTGATATGAAAAATAGAGACATTTCTTGAAGAAGATACAAGATACAAGAAACACTGTACACAGGACAATGACACCTCAGTCCCCTTCAAAGTAGGCACCTTGGGACCTCACACAGTTCTCCCAATCGCCATTAGCTGCCCTGTTGTATTTTCCTGAATCTCATTGAAGATCTGAAATCTTGTCCCTTTCAAAGGTGATTTTAGCTTTGGGAAAAGCCAGAAGTCACAGGGCACCAAATCTGGGCTGTAGGGGAGCTGAGTCACTTGGGTGATTTGATGTTTTGCCAAAAACTTGTACATGAGACATGATGCATGAACAGGCACATTGTCACGATGAAGCTGCCAATCACCAATTGCCCATAGCTGCAGCCTTCTGAATCATCTGAACAGTTTCCATGGAGAAATGTTCAAGCTTAATGCAAAATTTGATGCACATTTGCCCTGGCTGGTGCAGCTCAGTGGATTGAGCACGCACTGGGAACCAAAGGGTCCTGGTTCGATTCCCGGTCGGGGCACATGCCTGGGTTGCAGGCCAGGTCCCCGTGAGGGCCATCTGAGAGGCAACCATACATTGCTGTTTCTCTCCCTCTCTGTCTCCTTCCCTTCCCCTCTCCCTAAAAATAAATAAAAAATAAAATCTTAAAAAAAAAAAACAAAAAAAAACTGGTGAACTTTATTTGATGCACATTCATTGTATTACTTGCTCAGTCATTTGAATGTGACGGCCACACAGTACACATGCTCACTGAACAGCATCTACTACCCCCACCTTCTAGTATAGTAAAGTTGTCATTGTTCACAAATGCACATTCCAGGCCACTGTCCTTGGTTGCCAGGTTACATGGATGTTGGGCAAACCGTTCTTGTTATTTTAACAATGGTTGGACTTTTTCTGGACAGACCTCATGTATTAATGTCCATTCTGATATGTACTGTATTTTTAAATCCTCTGGTAATAGTCAAATTCATTAATTATGCAGAGTATATGGAAGATTTGCAAATTTATATAGAAATAAAAAATGAAATATAGACCAATATAATTAAAAGAAGGAAGTCACTTCTTTTCAAAAGGTCAGAAAGTGAAGAGACTTAAATATAAAATGAAGAGAATTCTCAAGCAAAAGGGTAAAACATTAGGTTTAAAGAGCAAAAACTGATATTCTTCACTACAAGCTCAATTAAGTTATAGACTAAAAAATTAAAAGTGAAGAGATCAAGACAAAAATAGCAAAATCCAGAATAAAAGAGTAATTTTGTAGATAGATTTAAGGTTATGAAAATAGCAGATCAAGAAAGATTCAATCTTTAATGTTTGGCTAAGATAACCTCTGAGTATAATTAGAATGTGGTAAAATATTAAATATAAATATGTTGGCATGAAAACAAAAATGAAACAAAAATAATTAACAATTAATATTCATACATTAGAAAGGGGAAAGAGCAGATATAAAAATTAGTATGATTCGAAGACTTTATTCAAGAATGGTTTTATAAAGGTAGACAAAAGTTGCCCAAATCTGAGCAACCAAGGTACAGCAATATATAACAGACCAAAAAGAGATATCTTCCATGGGAACTTAAGGAAAATGGATCAAAGGAGGGGGTAGGGGAAATTTTTATGTTAGAATTACCAAAATGCTTCTGCTTCAGTAAGTTTTGATATTCTCTTTAAGATCATGGTATGCTAGTTACGTTAATGGTATATTAGAAGATTTTATGTAATGAATTAATCATTCATATAATAGCACGTGGTACTTTGATAGGCAAGAAAACATAATGCACATGGATCTTGTGTTTTGCCATGCCTGGCTTAAAGTTCCACTTTGGCAATATTTTAGGTATATGTGTAGCACTATGTAACTTTGGGTTAGTTAATTTTTTTAAATGTACAGCTATACTTGAAAAAGAGATAAAAATAAAAAATAACAAATCTTTCATATAATGAGGAGTAGAGATAAAATATGTAAAATAAATTGCATATAATCTGTTCTTTGTCCTCTTTTCCAAATTGCACATATTTCTCTACCTTCTTTCTGAAATTGGTATGTATCCTAGAAAAGTCAAAAGAAACTTACTGGCCACTGGGACAAGAAGTTTCCATTGCCTTGGCTTGTGGGAAATCAGCTTTTTACAGAAATGCCTTTGTCAGCACAATAGAGACACTTAACATTCCACAGGCAATTGAATTTAAGTTAACTCTGCAGTCTTAATTCTTGCTTAAATGTCTTTAAAAAGATTGCATTGTGATGCAGCATTGAAATGTAAAGTTACATTGTGTAGAGGTTACTTGTCACTTGTCACAAGCCAAGTAATTTAATGACAGAAGAAATCTGTCAGAATTGAACATAGAATTTTTCAAAGCTAGGAGAAGTTGGAGTGACTGATTAGCGTGTCATAAAAAACTATATCACTCAGAAGTGATCAACGATCTGTCACAAACTTCCAGGTGACTAACAAGAGAAGTATTTAACTTCCATTGATACATACTTCAATTGAAGATAAAAAAAAAAGCAACACCTAATAGGACTTACAGGGGAGAAAAACTCAGAATTCTTCAATATGCCTTACTGTCCAGGAAAAAAAGAAAAGAAAATCCAAAACATAAAAGAACAGGAGTGACTATAACTATGAAAATCTGTAGCCTCCATGAGGACTTAACATGTTGGTTTTCAATGTATTTAAAAATCATTTTTGTAGTAGTTATTATGAGCCAGGTAATTTGATGTATTAACTCAATTACAAACTAACTTATTTAATCATAAATTAACTTATTTAATTCACTATAATAACTAAATTCTTCTAACAAATCCATTTTACAAATGAGGAAGTTGAGAGATAGCAAAGGTGAAAGGTCACAGAACGAATAAGTGGTAGAGCCAGGATTCAAACCTCCAGAGTCTATGTTCTTAATCACTAAATTGCTGTATTTGAGACATATTATATATAGAAAAATTTTAGTCCCAGTCTATCATAACTGCTCTGTTCTTAGCATTTAAAAGAAATGTATAAATAGGTTTAAATCTAGTGAGTTCAGGGAATAGATACAATTTCTCAGAGCCACAGAGAGGTCAGGTAAGCCGTCTAACCACCAGGCTGAGATGTGTACTCAGGCATCCAGCTGGCTTCGCGGAGCACAAGCCCTAGCATCTTTTAATCATCAGGCACATGCCTCAAAATGGTAAAGCAATTTCAAGAAGAACTTAAGTAATTCAGGATGTAATACAACCCTAGTTTTCTAATTACTTCTTTGTTCTTTTAGCTAGTCACCTATTCCTTGCTGTTCTATTCATTGTGAACCACCCACATAAAAAAGAAGTTCTTTAAAAGTGATGTTTGGGGGGAGGAACAAATACGAGATTTGGGCCTGAAGGTAACTCTGACAGCACTGCCTTGTTGGTGACCTCAGATGCGGCCTATTCCTTTCTATTCTGCGTTGCCGGCCTTGCTCATTGTTTCGGTCAGAATATACTAGGCTATTCTGCAACCACAACTGAAGCGCCCACATTTCAGTAGCTGAACACAACAACAATTTATTTCTTGCTTATATCACATTTCACTGAAGCCTGGACTTCAACTTTACACCAACTTTTTCCCAGCAGTGTCCTGTTTTTGATCTTTGCCTGGAAACCTCGTTTAAATTTTATCAGTATTTACACCGAGAAAGGCTGGGAAATTTCATAACCAAGTCCTAGCTTTTTGGCATTGAACAGTCTGCCCTGTATCTTACGTGTTTTCTCCCACATCCCACTATAGGAAGTAAAAAGAAACCAGGTGACACCTTCAACACTCTTCCTGGAGATCTACTTACCTAGACCACCCCATTCATTCGGGCACATATTTTTAAACCTTTCTGCAGAAGACCAGCTTTCTGCACTTCTTAGGGTACACCGGAGGAGGGGCGGCAAGGCACAATGAACGAGTCCAGACACTCTCTCTCTGAAGCTCTGGAGGCCCAGTCAGGAGTCTTTGCTTTCTCCCACTGACTGAACTACTACAGCAAAATTTCCTTTATTTTTAAAAGATTTCTTTTTACAATCAGTAGAGAAAACTACAAATCATTAACAGCTCTAAAAGGTTGACATGCAAGAGTACTTTAATTTTCACCTAGGCTTAAACAAATGGATGCTATGATAAGGAGGTTTGTTAATCTATCTATTAGCCAGGAAACAGTATTGAACTACAAAACTCTAGGTCCTAGTTAATGGCTAAACATATATTTTCAAAGTCTTAAAACTCTCTGAGTTAAAGATGTATTTAGAGGTTGCTCTTTGTACTTTTGAGACTTAAAGAAAACATCACGTAGGCAAGCATCCTTAACCATTAACTACATTTGTTAGAGCTGATGGCCTTATCTAGATTTCTCTGAGATGTAAAACTAGTCTTTATGTTTAACCATTTACTAAAATCTACTATTTTCAGCTAAAAACTTCCTAACTTTCCTATTTATCTGGTCCTGGTAATAAAACATTCCTGCTCAGTAGTAAATTTCTAGCTTTGGAAAGACATTTCTTAGTGAATGGCTTCTCTAGCAATTAGCAGTTGCTTCTGCTTTTAGTGTTCAGGTTGCTGGTTTGCTAAATGGCTTAATTCCTCTCCTTAACCCTTTTAGGTGGGGGAGTAGGCTAGCAGTTAGAAGCCTTTGTTTTCAGATGTCAATGAGTATTGCCACATCTACACCATGCAAGCCACAAGCCAGACTTGTGAGAAATGCCTCTGGTCGCCTGCCGCTGTGCAGCGGTGTCCCTTCCGTATCCGACTGTGCCGAGAAATGGGTATGGGTTGGTTCTCCACAAATCAGTGCTCATGGATTGGGTGTAAAGCGGCCTGCAACAGCTTTCATCTTATAGAAAATAATGATGATCCTAAAATTTTTGCCATAATGAAAACCTTCTTAACTCCAATTTCTGACAACATTTTCCTCACAGTCCTTTACGCCCTCACCCATAGTCCTTTAAAGTCCATCATTCAGTTGATAATAGGTTCTTCAAAGATGTTCAGTCTCTCACTAGTTGTTGCCTCAGAGTTTTTCCATCTTTCACTTATGACCTGATTCCAAAGCCATTTCTACATTTGAAGTTTTCTTATAGCAGGACCCTAATTCTAGGTACCTAAATCAGTATTAACTTTCTACTGTTGTATAGCAAATAACCTGAAATCTTAAAACAACAATGGGAACTTCATGTGGGTCAGGATTTGGGAGCGGCTGCCCTGGTTTAGGGTCTCTCTTGGGTTTCAGTCAGAACATCGGTCAGTGCTACAGGCATCAGAAGGCTCGACTAGGGTTACAGAACACACTTTCCTCCAATGAGGGCCCCTGGGTCTCTGGTATGGGGAACATAAGAGGCAACCACATACAGATGTTTCCCTCCCTCTCTTTCTCCATCCCATCCCCTCTCTCTAAAAATAAATTAATAAAATCTTTAAAATAAATAAAAAAGAAAGAAAAATTGTTAAAGATATAGGAAATATCTTCAGAAGTATAATTAAATGGAATGCTTTTTCAAGCTTTAAAAATAATTACAGAAAATAAAGGTACTAAATGATAAGATTTATTTGAAATCAATAGAAAAACAAACATTTATAATTTATAGAGAATATACATTTTCTCAAATGGCATTGAATAATTGTAAATATTTTATGTAGTTTTTTAATTTATTTTTTAGAGAGAGGAAAAAGGAGGGAGAAAAAGAGAGAGAGAGAAACATCAATGTGTGGTTGCCTCTCACATGCCCCATACTGGGGACTTGGCCTGCAACCCAGGCATATGCCCTGACTGGGAATCGAACTGGTGACCCTTTGGTTCAAAGTCTGGCACTCAATCCACTAAGCCGTACCAGCCAGGGCCTATTTTATATAGTTTTAATAGTGATTTAAAATTATAGAACACAAAAGTGTATAAATTCCCCAAATTCAGGAGTTATTGAAACTATATAGATTGGTCCTTTTCCATTCTTGCCTCCTTTCCTGTTGCTTTTTTCCTGGAGTAATGACCACGCTCCAACACCCACGTTGGAGCACAAGGAAACTGGGGGTGAAAGTCACACACTTAGGATGACTGGATAGGAACATAAACACTAACCACCAAGAAACAGCAACACCAGTCCTGGCCTCTGTTTCAGGACTTCTTTACAATGAGAGAAAAATAGCCCCATGTACATTTAGCTAGTGTTATTGCTGGGTTCTGTTATTTCTGTCACATGCAGCTGAATTCATCCTCACTGAGAGATAATATTGTTGTCACTTTTATTCTATTTCAAAGCTATGACTAAATTGGTTTAAGATGATATAATCCATAGATGATACCATGTATTAGATAAGATCTTGCTACGGGAAATAAAAGATAATTCTATCTGCTTAAACACTGCTTTGGGTAGATTTATGGGGCAGCTCATTTAGATGCATAATTCCTCATTTCTGCCATTACAGCAGTTCCCCCTTATCCATACGGAATATGTTCCAAGACTCCCAGTAGATGCCTAAAGATTCAGAGGATACTGAACTCTAGATATACCATGTTTTTCCCATACACGCATACCTATATTAAAGTTTAATGTATAAATTAGGTGCAGTAAGAGATGAACAATAATAAAATAGAACGATTATAACAATATACTGTAATGAAAGTTATCTGAATGTGGTCTCTCTCAAAATATCTAATTGTGCTGTACTTTATGTGAGATGATAAAATGCCAAAACTGGCCCTGGCTGGTGTAGCTCAGTGGATTGAGTGTGGGCTGGGCACCAAAGGGTCCCGGTTCGATTCCCAGTCAGGGCACATGCCTGGGTTGCAGGCCAGGTCCCCATGAGGGCCATGTGAGAGGCAACCATACATTACTGTTTCTCTCCCTCTCTGTCTCCCTCCCTTCCCCTCTCTCTAAAAATAAATAAAAATAAAATCTTAAAAAAAAATGCCAAAACTGGTCCTGAATCTGTGTAACCATTCCTTGCTTGTAGTAAACGGTTTGATGTTACTTCTCCCATGGGCTCCTTTGGCGAAGTCTTTGAACAGGCTCAACGCTTCCTGCCTCAACGTGTTGCCATCAGTTGGAACACGTTTCCCATTCATGTCCTTTACCCACAAATAAATACCTGTTCCATCCTAACTATGCACTTGTCATGTACTGTGGCTGTGACTTTTGCAGTTTGAGGTGAGACAGCAAAACTAGAAAAATTTTCTTTTTCCTTTTTTATAATTTCATGGATAGAAGATCCACTCATCATAGATCTCAGCAATTTAGCATACAACTTTTTTTTCCTTCATTAATTCAAGAACTTTCACCTTTTCATGTAAAAGAAGCACTGAGGCTTCTCATTGGCATTTGCTTGCACTTTGGGGCCATTATTACTTGCTAGAAGCTCCAATATCCTGGAGATGCTACACAAACGGATGATTCATGTCCTGGGTGGGACAGAACAGGACCTCTCGAGGATTCATCACTCTACTCAGAATGATGTGCAATCTAAAACTTATGAATTTCTTATTTCTGGAGTTTTCCACTTAATATTTTCAGACCATGGTCAACTGCAGGAAGCTGAAACTGCAGAAATTGAAACTGTAGGTAAGTGGAGATTACTCTGTTTACAATCTCTGTCCACAGCTGCTAAAAGGGTTCAATTTAAGCATTATCACTTTCTTTGAAGTAAAGACAATAAAACAATTTTAAGTGAAGGAAGTCTCAAGAATCTCTGTGTAACCAGAACTTATCTGATCTTTAATGTGTTTCATTATATAACTGCGATGAACTTTAAATAGCTGGATTTCTGTCAGAAGTCGCACTCAATAGAAATGTATTTTTAAGAGGTAAATGGAAAAAGAAATATATACTTATTCAGAACCCATTTTGTGAAGAACCCATCTGACCTAACAGTATCATTAATCATTAAAACAGTGTCAGTGTACGAGAGCGGTTAAATGTTCCATTTGTCCACTCAGTGCTCCGGTTCTTAACTGTAATAAAAACTCATTACACAGATTACTCATTCCTACTATAAAAATATCCATTTTACATAATCTTTCTCCTCCTTAACAAATTCAAACACACTACTGCAAGACAAGATTTGAATGAGAATGATGAGCAATGAAGAGACTTTTTGCTGTGATCTTTTTGACAGTGCTGCAATTAAGTTTTCAGAAGAGAGAAAGAACACAGTGCAAACTGTATTTGACTAAAAAATGCTGCTCAGGCAGAGCGCATTACATACACAAGGTTCAAGGGAGCATTCAGCGTATCTGACATGAAGTAGCTGATGGCCAGTGAGATATCAGTCACTGGAAATAGCTGTACTACAGCACTTACTGCACATAGTCTGCATGTAGATGTTTATGTCTGAATAGAATGAAAATAAAAACAGATCTCAAAATTAATACTGTAATGAACATGACTTAGAGAGAGTGAAGATTTGCATGTTGGAGGACGTCCCTCTGAAGTCTCATGCACCTTGAAGTGTGTGCTTAGGCCCCAGAAGACTGAATTTCAGTTGACTCCTCTGAGGTATTAACGCAGCTACCATTTTGGAAGGTTTACTGTTTCTCGTGATTTTTTATTAGCATCTTTGTAGACTCGGTGCCCAACAAAGGTTATGAAAATATTTTCCTTTTTTTTTTAAAGATTTTATTTATTTATTTTTAGAGAGAGAAGGGAGGGAGAATGAGCAATGTATGGTTGCCTCTCACATGGCCCTCACTGGGGACCTGGCCGGCAACCCAGGCATGTGCCCCAACTGGGAATCGAACCGGGACCCTTTGGTTCCCAGCCCGCGTTCAATCTACTGAGCTACACCAGCCAGGGCGTGAAAATATTTTTTCAATGGAGATATTAACATGTTGTGTTATCTGAGAAGAATGCTAGGTCTGTGTAGCTTATGTTCTGAAAGTGCTTCTTTACTTTTTCTTAATGAGTATAAAATATCTATGGAACATTAGGAGGATAAAACAGATCTTACAAAATTTGGGGCTCAGGGCATACTACCCCAAAACATGGAAACTTCACATATTGAATATGTTAAACTAAAGGGATTTGAGAAATACCAGGTGCAGAAAGGATTGTCTGACTTCCCCTGAGGCAGGTCATGAGGCCCTCAAGTAAGAGGTTCCCTCCCTAAGTTCAAAAGAAAAGCACATCCTTATCTCTGAGGGACACCAAGAGGAATCTGAACCAGTCTTGCTAAATTACCCTGGTTTACTTCCCTTGGTTCATACCCTTTGTCCTATCAAATTTTCCCACAGCTTTCTACTCTCTTCAAGCCTTGCATGAAAATGCTAAGATTTAACATTTACTTTGGGTCTTCACTTCCTTGTGATTGTCAGAATAAACAGAATAAACTTATATTAAACAAATTCATATGCTTTACTCTTGCTAATAATGTCTTCTTTTAAAGATTGTATTTATTTATTTTCAGAGAGAGGAGAAGGGAGGGAGAAAGAGCAATGTATGGTTGCTTCTCACATGGCCCTCATTGGGGACCTGGCCCGCAACCCAGGCATGTGCCCCAACTGGGAATCGAACCAGGGCCCTCTGGTTCCCAGCCCACACTCAATCCACTGAGCTACACCAGCCGAGCTTCTTTTAAAAAACATATATTTCAGGCCTTCTTTTCCTTATGAATGTCAGAATAAACATATTAAACGAAGTTTTGTGCTTTACTTGTCAATATCTTTTTGTTTTTTGCTTTTGAATTATAGGAGTTTAGTGTAACATTTTAAACAGTAACTGTAGCTTCCACAAAAAAAAAGTATATGGTACTTTTAACTTGTTTTAAAATCAAGAAGTTAATTTTTAGTTTGTACTTTCACAGCAAAGTTCATTGTGTCCATGATTTAAAATAGTAATTCACTTCAGCACAAAACTAACCCCAATTTTTTCCAGTTAAAAAGAATGTTTCATTGTTTTCTCTAGCCCTACTGGCATTCTCCTTTAAGACTTGGCATGACAAGGGCAATGCTTACACATTTATCAAATCCCATTTCATTTTCTAGTTTCTGGGTACACAGGAATACAACATTTCCCAAGCTTCCTTGCAGTTCAGTCGGGCCCAAATGACTGGGTATTGGCCATTTGTGAAGGTAAGTTACACACAAGCCTGCCCCTTAAAAACCGCTCTAGCGGTGTTGCTTCTGGGGGGACTTTGGGGTCCACGTGTTGCAGAGGTAGGTGCGAGGTGGAGGAGGGGTGGCTGACACACACTGCACTTGAAGTGAGCAAGAAACAATCTTTATTAGATTAAAATGTTAAGATTTCAGGGTTATTTATTTTTCTTTTTATAAAGTGTAGCCT